>WBMZ01011869.1:0-27919 GCA_013400975.1 Atrichornis clamosus
ACGCCCTCTCCCGCCGGTCGCGCGCGCCCTTTCCCGGCCGCCGCCCGCTTCCTGCCGCGTCCGCGCGCCCGCCCCGCCCGACCAGCGGCCGCAGCCCCGGCCAGGCCCAGCGGGGAGATGAACACGGTGCTGTCCCGGGCCAACTCGCTCTTCGCCTTCTCGCTGAGCGTGATGGCGGCGCTCACCTTCGGCTGCTTCATCACCACCGCCTTCAAGGAGCGCAGTGTGCCCGTCAGCATCGCCGTTTCCCGGGTCACGCTGTGAGTGCGGGAGGGAGAGGGAAGGGAGTGGCGGAGGGCCGGGCCAGGCCGGGCGGCAGCTGCTGCCCGCTGGGGAGTGGAAGCGTTCTGGAGCCCAGGGGAAGGGCCCGAGCGGGTGAGGGGACGCTGACGCCCGGCAGGGGCGGCCGCCCCCCGGCTCTTCGCGCGGCCGCCCTGGGCTCGGCCTCCTGCGCTCCCGGCCCGGCCAATGAGGGAGCCCCACGACGGCACGGCCGGGCGGGAGCCGGGGCGGCGCGCTGAGGGCTCGGCCCGCTCAAGGATCGGCTCGGTGGCCCGCTGAGGGACCGGCCGGCTCGCAGTAAGCCGCTTCCGCGGTAGCGGAGCGGCGGCTCACGGCGGATTCGACCGAACTGCTGACGGCAGTTTTTGGGGAGGCAGGGATCTACGTGAACATGCGGTTTAGCCTCCGATCATAGTACCTTTTTCTTTGAATTAGGAGTTCTCTTAGGTTTCTCCCTAGCATCCTTTCTTTTCTGTAACAGCAGAGTGACAGGGATGGCATCTCCTCTGTGAAATTCACCAGATGTGGGAAACATAATGCCACATCAAAAGAGTGTTGCCCACAGACAAAATGTACTTATGCAGACTTGTGCTGAGAGACCTTTGTTTTCAATTTTGGTGTTGGTTTGGATGAGTTCTTTTCTCGGAAAGGAAGTGGAGGGCAGTAGTTTCACAAGCAGTTGAGCAGCTGTTACTGCCACCAAAGAGTGAAGGTCTTTGCTCCCGTTCTAGCCACATGGTGCTTTACCAGAGCTCCACAGGGGCTCATTGAACACTTTACTGAGCTGCTTAAACTCAGCTCATTTCTTTTTTTCTTTGGTTGGTTTTGGACCAGATTAGTGAGCTAAAGCAGCCTATCCCTGGAAATGTTTAATGCCAGGTTGGATGGAGCTCTGCACAACTTGGTGTAGTGAAAAATATCTCTGCCAGGGAGATTGGAACTTGATGATCTTTGAGGTCCATTCCAACCCAGGCCATTCTATGATTCAGTGATGATTCTGTGGAGCTTTGGATCCACCCCAAGGTAAGTGGCACCAGTGGATGCCTTGTAGCAGGGTTTGAAAGAAGAGATGAATGCAAATAAAGGGACTGTCATCACCTTTCGGACTGGTTTAATACCAGAGGAAAAGAAAGCCCATATTTATGCTAGATTGAGGATTGCAACAGTGTAAAACTGGCGTAAAAGCATATTTTTGAGTGTTATGATGAGCTCAACATACATGAGGTAGCATACTAATGCCTAATTTGGATGAAATTTTTGTTTATAGTCCCTTCTGTGATGCACAGATCTGGTATTACTGAGACATGTTACACCTAACTTGCATCTCTTGAACATCTGAGAACATCTGGAGACCCTAAACTTACGGTCTGCTACTCCACCCCACTGACAGTGATTAAGATGTGAAGTCAAGTCCTTCATAAGCTTTACTACTTTAAAAGATACGCTTTTTGCAAAGGGATGGAAATTCACAGCAAAGCTTAAATTAGGAAGATTTGGTGGTGTTTTTCTTAACTAGTATCTCCAAAAGTGTTTTCTTCACTTGTAAACTATTTTTTCCTTTGAGATTACTAAACTTGGTTTTAATGAAATGATACTTTTAATTGACTAATTTCCAAACTGGAATAAATGTAACTATTAAGTTCATAATTCATAAAAATTTTGTTCCATGAGGAATTAAGGTTCATAGCTGATTGCCAAGCTGATTGCTTATGGCATTTTTCTTTGTAGATGGTAAGTTTGGTAAATTGATAAGCTTTATGAATACATATGGAAATATCTATTGTTTGTCTGTTATTTGCCAGTTGCTTTTTCTCTTGTGGTTTAGTGTGGCAATGTGAAGTACTGTTCCAAATGTAGATTTTTAATAAAGCTTCCTAAAATGATACAATTTTCCATAGTGTAGAGGAAAATAACTATTTTCTTCACACTGTTACTTAAATGCATTACAAGAATAAATCTTGAAACTCATGTGAACTATGCACATAAACTCTTTTTTATTGGAATGTTTGGAGTGTGTTACCTTGGAGTGTCTTGTACAAGACTGAGCATGGGAGGTTTGGTTTTTTTTTCAAGGACGATTGAGAAATAATATTGAAAATGTTTGCCAGCAGACAGCTATGCTGATGGTTTTCCAATCAGTTTTACATATTTGGAGATGGCTAAAACATATTTACTAAAATGAAATGTAGTCCAGTTTAGGTACAGATTTTTGTTAACAGGAAGAGGTCTGTAGACTGTATGTCTTAGACCACTGTGGTGGCAAGGCTGGTCATTCAAAACTGGGGCACTATAACTTCTGGAAGGCAGGTGTTGATATACTGTCAATATACTGTTGATTATATTTCAGCCAAAAGTATTTAAAACAAAATACAGAAAATAGATGAGGGAAATATCTAATAAGAATTATAATTTATGTAATGTGTAAAGACAAATAATGAGAAAGAATAATCTTGTGTTTTGTTTTGTCTTAGAAAAAACGTAGAAGATTTCACTGGACCTAGAGAAAGAAGTGATCTGGGATTCGTCACATTTGACATTACTGCAGATATCCTTAATGGAAAAAATGGTTTGCGAACTTTTTGAAATAAGAATGCTTTGATGTCTATTTTTGTTACCTAGTAATCTTGAAAATATTCAGCGCTTGGGAAGAACTAGCAATTTGTCTTAAAATAAAAATCTAAAGCAGCAAAAAGGAGTATCTTGCATAGCTATGGCAGTGAAATACAGCTTAAACCAAACAGCTGTTTGGTCTCTAGTACATGACAAGTTGTTTTCTCTTTTTAATGCCTGCTTTTAAAATCAGGCTGTATAGTGAAGTGCACTGTATTTAATAATGGGGGAGTGCAATTTAACATGTAGACATTATTACTGTTAAGTGAAATTTGTACAAACTAGTGGTTTGAGGAGTCAATTAATCGTAGGGTTTATATAGCATACTGTGTTGATTGTCACACCGAATCTAGAAACTCTGCATCTTTCAAACTCATTTTGTTGTGAGGCTTTCAAAGTCCTGGCCATGTAATGGTTGCATAGACATACCTGTCTTCTTTTAATAATTAAAAAGACTTTGTAATCCCTTTACTTGCTTAGATATTAAACACTCTAATCTTTAGTACTGAATAGTATGAAATTCATTGGGTAGCATACAATTTACTAAAAAATGATCACCTTTTTTTCTGTGTGTCTTTCTTGATTGCTTTCGCAGTTTTGCTTTGTATTTCTTTGCTTCCCTGTTCATTTGGGTTTTACTGGGGAAAGAGGATTGCGTTTTGCGTGTTTCTGGGGTTTTTTTTGTTTGTTTATATTGGGTAGGTTTTTTGACACTAGAAGGAAATAATCCTTAGGATTTAGTCTCCTGAAAAGTTTTTTTTCTGCAGAAGTCAGTACCAAGTATGAGGCAGCCTGTTCAGGTGATTACACTAAACCTTGTTTTGTAGCTGGACTGAGATTCCTGGGATTTTTCCTTCTCTGCTGTTTTTTGTCACAGTTAGGCAAAACACTGATTACCTGTGTGTTTTGGTTCCCCTGTTTTGAAGAACACTGTGTTGTGTGAGCAAATCACACAAAATACAAATACTGATATGAATGCTGGATAAACAGGCTAATCAGATTATTGCAGGTCTGTCTGCACAGGAATAAGAGGCTTTTTTTTTTAATCTACTGGAAGCAGGAGAGGTAAGCTCCTAAGTGTGAGTTTTACTTCTGAAATGCTTATACATACTACAACCAGAGACTGAGATTCTAAAGTAGATTCGTAGATTTGTACACACTGTATATAGGGGGAAGCAGAGCAAGGCAGAACAGGACCTCTAAAAGAAATGTTCTTATACGACAATTCATCTGCAGTATGTGGGCATAAAGGTTTCATGTTTTAATGATTTCTAACAGTAGCAGTCATTTTCTTTTTTTTTTTTTTTTTTAATAAAGACCGTGACTTAATCGCTCATACCTGGCATGAGTAAATGTAGCAATATTTAGAGCTGTAAAATGCAACTATCTGGTAGTGTTCTTTTGTCAAAATTTGTAAAGAGATACAGGTACATGGACTGTATTAATTACCAGAAACAAGTTGTTAGTCCTGGGAAAAAATTAATAAAATGGCAGTTAGAAAAAGGAACTAGGCAAAGGAAAGGGGAGGATACAGTTTTCAAAAACTCCTTTAAGCCTACTTAATTCATTGATAACTTTTGCAAGTGATAAGAAATCTTGTGAAGGAGATATCCAGAATCTTGTTTGTTATTTTGAGCCAGGTGACAAAAAATGTTCAAGTGAAATTTTTCTACCTATTCTTGAAATGACAGCAGTTAAATTATTAATCTTTTCCTTTTTTTGTCCTTTCAGTTAGTAGCTTATAAACATGATTGTCTTGGAATGAGTGTAAGAAGATATTCTTTGAGATAATGGCAAATAGAATACAAAAGAGGACTGGGAAATAAAAGATTACAGCTAATCTTTATTGTGAGTTAAGAGGTCTTTTCCTTAGAAGTCATACATGTTATTGTTAAATACACAACTATTTGGAATCCCAGCAGTATTTTATTGTCTCAAATGGCAGTCATCAGTTCTTTACTGTTGATCAAAAATCTGAGGAGTTTTGTTTAAGTCTAACGAGCTTTCTTTGTTTTCAGTAGGTAATTGAATTTACAAATTTCTGGTGTCCCTTCCAGTATAAAATACTTTCCATCTTCTGACTCTCTAATGTAGTATTTAGAGGCTCTTTGAATTCCCTACACTGCACCAATTTTGTATTTATATATTGTTTAATGTTACTGTATTTTGATCCACAGTTGGATACGAGGGTTCTGTGATAGTATGAGTAATTGCCTTGAGGATATTTATGGAAGAATTTGTCGTGCCTTTTATGTTCAAGGTTTTATAGTAGGTTGTCTAGCAGAGGATTCTGGTTACTAGCTTGCTGTGTCAAATGTAGGACTCTTAAATTGTTGGAGGAGAAATAGCTGCTAGATTTCATAAATAGAAAAAAAAACCCCTAAAATCCTGTCACTTGGATATGATTAAAATATATGTTCAAACTGCTGTAAGTGCTCTGATTTATAAATAAGATGAGATATGTTGAAAGGTAAGAACTCATTCTAATTATTATAATCTATTTAGATCTAGTAAAAATAAAACAAGGTTATGTAAGTACAATATGGTATTTTTCTTAACTTGCATACATCTGCAGAGTATATTTGACTGGAATGTTAAACAATTGTTTCTATATTTGTCTGCAGAATATTCAACAAAAAACAATGTAAGTATTAAAAAGAGGTTTGAAGCAATTATCCATTTTAGTACTCAGCTATTTTTAAATATTCTGTAGTTTTGCTGGGAAGAGTTAAGGCCAGGAGCATTTCCCTAGTTTGGGTTGTTTTAGTGGCCTTCATGATTGTTATTTTCTGGACAGTGTAACTGCACAGTGAAAAGTTCACCTTCATGAAACCTAACTTGGTATATTCCCAGTAGAATGGGAGAAAAATTACATGTGTCTTGTGTTGCAATACACTTTCAATAGTGTACTGTAAATTAGTTTTTTCACTTTTTCTGGCTTTCTGTAGTTGACTGCTGTTACAAACAAGATAGAGTGTCTTGTGGTCTGGCCTGGTGTTGTGGGTCATTTGTTCATAGATCACAGAAGTGTTCATAGATCACAGAAGTACCAGCTACTGTAGCCCCATAATTCATTTATATTACCTTGTAATACTTCTCAAAATAATTTGCCATGCTCCTTTAAGTTGTTTGCTACTGATACTTCCTTTTGGATAGCTGAGCACCCTTTTTACTGATCTGGTAGAACTGTGTGGAACTGCCTTTAAAACAATTCCTTTAATGAAACACCATGCTGCCATGGTGCTACTGAATTCTAGTTAAAGCTACTGTGATCATGTTATAAGGATATAGTGAAAACTTGGGGGTTTTCTTCATTTGCTGCACAAAATTATCTTCCTACTTTTTTTTTCTTGTTTTTTTTTAAAGTACCTTAGTTATATTAAACAAGATGGTGGGTATTGTGTTTGTACTAAAATAGCTTTTAGGGTTTCTGAGACTTTATTGTATTCTTTCATGTTTTAGACTTTTTTTTCCATATAAACCACTATTTCTCATAAATACTGAGAAGTATTTTTCTAAATTGTTCTATAAATTGCTAAATAAGACTGTTAAGCATCTATTTAAGAGAACAGTATAAAATTTCAGTAACTTAAGAATTTGGGATCTCACTTTTTCAATTGTTCATAAAATTGTTGGGGTTATGCTTGCAATTCAAGTAGATTTCCATTAAAGTTGGAAAAATATTAAATACCTAAGCAGAGTCATGATAATTTAAGTCCTTTATTTGAAGCAAAGTCTAAATACTGCTTTGAAAATTACTTCCCTTTGCAATTCAGAAGGAAACCGCATTATGTTTTGTGATTCTTCTAAAGCTTATGACTTCTTAAAAATGACTTTCCTGTGTTTTAAGATGATCCTTCTTATTTCCATTTATTCTGTGCCACACTTCACTGTGTAGTAGTACTAGATTCCTCCTCTGTGAAGCATTATTTTGTTAAATTAGTTATGGATTGCAAGCATATACTTCAGGGTTTTTAGATGAATAATTCTGTGAAAGTCCAGTGTTTGTGATCTGGTAAGGTACCTTGCTGACTTACTTACAATTATATTTGTAGGCTCTAAATCAGGTGGTCCTTTGGGACAAGATCATGTTGAGAGGAGATAACCCAAGGCTGTCCTTAAAAGACATGAAGTCAAAGTACTTTTTCTTTGATGATGGAAATGGTCTCAAGTAAGTAAATATTTTTTTATTACTGCTGTTTATGGTATCTTGATTTACTTCTATTCTTTGCAATTTATATGTGTGTTCATTGGTGTGGTAAGGTACCTGTCTGATACTCTGTCATCTCTGTTGCATCTTTGTAGTGTAATTGTTAGAAGATGACCTTGGGATAGAATATATCCTGTGTATTGTGTAGACTAGAAGATGTGCTGCTATTATGAGCAACAGGCTTTGGGGTTTCCGCTTTCGGTCTGTGTGGAATTGGTTCTGTGATGCACTCAACTCCAAAGGGGTTAAGTTAAAAAAAAAAAAAAAAGTAAGTAGTAACTATGTAAAATTAGAAAGCTTATTGTTTCTGGACCAGGAAAACAGTCTGTATCCTAATGTATTAAATACTAGTAACTATTAATTTAATTGGTTAATTTGATTATTTGAACTGATAGTCTTCATTGCTTTTGCAGGGGAAACAGGAACATCACCTTGACTCTTTCCTGGAATGTTGTACCAAATGCTGGCATTCTACCTCTTGTAACAGGATCAGGACATGTGTCTGTACCTTTCCCAGATACCTATGAAACAACAAAAAGTTATTAAATTATAGTACTGAATCATAAGCAAAATATTTTTATACTTGTATATTGTGAATACATTTTATTGCGGTTTCTTCGTGCATCCCATGCAACTTTTCACTGAAAGAAACTTAATTTCCCCAGGCTGGCAGCATAGGAAAAGGAAATGAAAGTTCAGGTTTGTTTTTCTTAAATTAAAAATTGAAGATGAAACTTAAGGGAAGGTAAATTGCAGAGTAATGGTTTTGAGGGGGGGAGCTGAGGATTTTTTGGGTTTTTTTCCCTGGCCATCTGGGTATAGATATCCTTTTCTTTTAAATAAATATTTTTAAACCAGAAGATAGTCTACCTGTGTTTGGGCTTTTTAAGTACTGTGATAGTTATTTAATCTGTGCAGAACTCAAATACACCTTCTGGAGTCAGTTTCTGGGAGTGCCTGAAGGACATGACTCTTCCATTTTAGAGCATTTTTCTAAATTCATGCTTAGTGTGTTACAGTACGGTAAGCTCAGTCCTTTCTAGGACTGCCAACAGCTACTTGGAAAACTGATAGCTGATTATCTGCCAGCCTCTAGATCTTGTTTTGAGTGCAACTAATGTAGTCAACATCCAGTTCTGTATTATAAATCATTTTAATAACTGCTTATAATGCAGCAAACTGGAAGAATAAAAAGAAATCTGTTCAGTATGAATCTTAAGACTTTCAGCATAAGACATAAGCATAAGTCAGTAAGAAAAGTAAAAACTTGAGGTAAAGAAAGGCTGTCTACAAAGGAATCTCTAGATTTTTATTGGGATCTGCTCAGCAGGAAGAATGAAGATGCCTGTTCCAGAAGGGGCTGAGACAACTAATATTAGAGGGGATCGTGCATAGCAAGGAATGGGATAGATGTTGTCCTAAACAGTCTGGGAAAACTTTTACAAAATAGAGGATTCCCGCATGGTAAGATAGAGTAATTGAGGCTGGTTTACCAGCTTGACTATGAGTGAGTCTATCTGCAAGTCTTCCTGAGCTGCATCAGCCAGGAAAGGTAGCAAGCAGTGTGCAGCAGTTTCAGTCAGCACCTCTGCTGAAAAAGTGGCCTCTCTGTGGCTGCACATCCTGCTCTGTGTCCTCCTTCCCTCATGTACAGCTGTGAATGCTTGTCAGAGTTGGGAGGACAGAAGAAACAGGATATCAGGATTGCCTCTTGGCAATAACGATTGTTGACAGTGATCAGCTGGTGTGTTTAGATCATCGTATTTCCAGGAGAAGGAGCACACACTGCCATCACCTTCCTAGTGTAGTTCTTAATGTACACATGTATCTTCAAATGAAATATGACAAGTATTTATTGCTGGATGTGGAATATACTGGGGACTTGGAAAAAGAAGAAACAAACTCAGGATTTTGTAGTGTAAATCAGAAAAAAACCAGTAGAAAAAACGGTGAGAATTGCAGTGTATCAAACCTTGAAGAATATTGGAGCACAGTGTCCCCCTTTTGAGTTCACTAAGCGCTGATAGATTTAGAGGGATCTAACTTGCTTTTAAAAAGGAATCTTTAATATTGGTGAATTACCCTAAGTGACTGTTTAGTACATTCTTCATGTTGGTGTATCAATGAAAAGTTCTTGAAAAAATTCCCCAAAAGTGCTTTGGCTTTACAATAAAAGTGTGAAAACTAAAAAATTATTTTCACATGAATACTTCAGGACAATTTTTCATTTCTATCCAGCATATTTAGATGAATTTCAGTTCTCAGAACTTGTGCTGTTTGCCGTGGAGTAGCATAATTGGCACACTGAAATATGTATCTTTTTTTCTGTGCTTTGACATCAAATGTATTATATGGCTCTAAAAACTGTTACAGAGGACTTAAAACTGTTATACAGAAGGAAAACAAAATACTTTTAGAGATAATTGGGCAAAGTTGTGAATTTGTTTTGGTAATTGCCAAATAAGTGGTTGGTTTATTCATAAATTATATTCTTGAGTTGTTTACTGAAACATTTCTTGTGGCTTGGCATTCAACCACTTCCCTGCATTCCTTTGGCAGTACTCTTCCAATGAATATAATGGCTGTCTATTGAATAAAGGGAAGCTTTAGCTACAAAGACAAGGATCTGCTGTCAGAAAACATTGTGGAGAAATCTACTTTTTTTTCTCCAAAATGGTATATTCCTCCCAGAAGACAGTAGCAGAATTTTAAGACACTGTAACTTTTCTTTCAAATGTGTTGCTTAATGCTTTACTAGCCTTTCCAAGTGAAGTGAAATTCTGTTTGAGGTAAGCTTTTTAAAGGGATGAAGAAGAAAGCATCACGGAGTTCAGGTTACTGGAGAGAAGAACTTGGTTTTATCCTGAGGAAAAGGCCAGCGTTGGAGAGCACTTGAATCTGTAATAGCTTGGGTTTTGCTCCTGAGCCATCAAGCAGGTTGGGACAGGGTTTCTGTTCAGGGTTTAAGGAGGCAAATTCCTCAGTTGACCTTTATGAATTAAAAAGCCTTTTCAAAAAGTAAAAAGCCTCAATAGACCTCTATAACAAAGCAAAAAGCCTTTCAAAATGTAAATACAGCTACTGTATTTTGTGACAATTCTCAATTCATTTATAAAAAGAATGTGTTTTTATGGAAACATGGCATTTACGTCCTCTGTCTCATCTTGCACATCTGATAAAAAACTGCTAGTATTGCTGGCAGCGGATTGTTCTCTTGGATGTGTTGCTAACTCAAGATTGCTGGTTTATGTACTGATGTGTACAAATGAGGTATTCCCTGGCAAGTGATTTGCTTAATGGAAAAAGGCTGAACTGAAAACTCTTAAGATGCATTTCATATAGCAATTTTTTAACAAGGTTGTGGAGACAGGAGTTCTAGTGTAAGGTATGAAAAATGGAAATTTTTAGAGTAGCCTGGGTTTCCATTAGCCATCAAAAGCATGCAGCATTACACTTACAGCCATATGGAGGAAGGGAAAAACAGCTTTTAAAAATCTGTGTTTAGAGCTCTGCTCCCCTGAGCATACAGTCTTATTTATGGATTTACACCATAGATACTGAAAATAGAAATTGAGAAAATGAATTACTTCTAGCAATTAATTAGTCTTTTAATAAGTTCTTTCTTAACAACTAAATTAGAACTAGCTAATACATTGCTTACTAGCAAAATTCAAAGAGAGATCCTGCATTATTTTTGGATTCCAAATGTTGAAAATGTTATTCTGAAGAATTGTTTCAAGATGATAGGTTTTACAGAACAGTTCTGTAAAATGAAAGCTATTTAGACTGAAAATTCAGGTACTGGAGAAGCAATCTTACTCCAAATTTGTGCCAGAAAATACATACAAAAAGTATTTGTAAGACTTGCATATTTAAGAAAAGTTCTGGTTTATTTGACTACCTTATTTTGGAATAAAATTTATATTTTCTTCATTAAAGCAGTTAAACTTTTAAAAACATTTCAAACTTTGTTCAAACAAGCCAACAGACATGTATTGTTTAGCTTGAAGAGTCCCATTCTACACACATTCGTAAATGCTCATGGTACAGTTGTTGCATCAAGCATATTTTTATTAAACAAAAATCCAAAACTTAGCTTGAACAAGCCAAATGGGTACTGGATCTTTTTCTGGTGTCTTCCACCACTTTCCTTGGACCATTTTTGCAAATTGACACATTATTGAAGATAATGGGTTGAAGATAACATTATTGATGATGAGGCACAGGCAAAGATGACGTGGGTATTAGTAATAAGAATGATCATAGAATATTTTGAGTTGGAAAGAATCTTTAAAGGTCATCTAGTCCAACCCCTCTGCAATGAGCAAGGACATCTTCAACCAGATCAACTGGCTGCTCAGAGGCCCATCCAGCCTGATCTTGAATGTTCCCAGGGATGGGGCATCCACCACCTCTGGGCATCTCGTTCCAGTGTTCCACCACCCTCATTGTATAAAACTTCTTCCTTACATCCAATCTAAATCCACCGTCCTTCAGTCTAAAACCATTATCCCTTCTCCTATCTCAAAAAGCCCTGCTAAAATACTTATGCCCATCTTTCTTACAGGGCCTCTTCAAGTACTGAAAGACCTCAGTTAGGTTTCCCTGGAGCCTTCTCTTCTCCGGGCTGAACTGTCCCAAGCTCTCAGCCATCCCTCTAAATGTCTGCAGGGCCAGAACTTTCTACCTCTCACTAATTTTCTCTCTCCCTGCCTCTCACTACCCTTTCCCCATTCATTCCAAACTTCAACACAACTGCTTTTTTCAAATATTAGTGGTCTAATAATGAAATTATAAATCCTCTGTGAATAAACTATTGAGAAAATAAAGTGGAAAAAAAAAACCTCAGGGTTAATCACAGACTTCAGTCACCTGGAACTTTCCCCTGGTTCCCAGCTGTATTCCCTTGTGCTCCTTCGTGGTGCTCACATAAATTTTTAAGAAATAGCTGGCACTCTTTTAAAATGATCAAACTGGCAGAAATGGAGAGGATATACATATATCCAGTGCTAGAGGACCACGACAGTGAGAAGCATTTCTGTAATCTTAATATATGTTTGTATTATACCACTAACTTTGTTAACAGCAGTCATTATGTGTTTTGAAGTTGTAATCTAATGATTTCCAAGTGCTTTACAAGAAAAATACATATTTATTTCCAGAAAGATGCGGGCATTCTTAAGCCATACTGGAAGTGCTTTTGCAAGCAACAATCTCAAAAATATGATGCTGGGGTAACTAGGATTGCCAGTGTGGCATGTGTGAAACCCACCACAGGTTTCTGCAGCTGGCTGCACAGGTGGGTGATAGCCAGAAGGGATAATTGAGAGCTCTTAACTGGGGACTCCTGTGGCAGAACTAAGCTTTGGATGTGATGTGTTGCAATACGCACAACAGGTAGAGTGCTATTCATTCAGTCTACCTCCTTCCTCGGTGTTTATTCTTGCTTTATCAGGGTTTGTTTCTGTTTTCCGGTGGTTGTGAAGAAGGGAATGTGTTGGATTTGGTACAGACGAGGTTTCAGAGTGTGGTGATAGGAGCTATGAGGTGGGTATAGAAGATCAGCTCAGAAATGAGTGGTTTAAGTAAGAGTGATTGGTATTAGATGTAGTTATGAGAGACAAATGAAGAGCTCGTTTTTTGTGTGAATTAGTCATTGAAGATTAAGATAAAACTAGCTAAATTATGATTTGGAAGTAACAGTGATGAGATTGTGACTCCTGAAGTCTTTCTGAGTTTTGGTTTTTGTTGTTTGTTGGGGGTTTTTTTGGTTGTGTTTTTTTTTTTTTACTTTTTTATAGCTCTCATGCTATTCACTACTTTTATGCTACAATATGTTTTAGGGACAGAGTGTTTTTTTGTGAAATGCAGTCTTAGGAGCACATAGCTTGTAGCAATAGCTTTAGACACTGAGAAAAGTTTAAATCTCTAACCAAAGTACTTTTATTTTTTTATTTTGGTATAACTAGAAGAGAAGAATAGATTAAAGGATGGTCACCAGGACACTTAGTATTCTTGGGTTTATTGCTATTTAGATTTCTTCTAATTATGTACAGATGTAAAAGCAGAAGGTAATATCAAATAACAAAAATAAGTTTGTTTATGTAGTACTTGTAATTGAATATTTACTTCTAAATTTCCCACCACCCTATCCAATTAATCTTTAATAGAAACCTAAGTACTAAGGTCTTGAACAACTGATTAAATGAAGGACTTAAAGAGGACTGTGGTTATCTTTATAGCCTTTGTGATTCTTAATGGAAAAATGTTGATTTAATGATCAGCAGGATTGTGTGATATTTGTATTCTTCACAGTTAATGCAAGTTTCTTGTATAGTATTTGATTCAGCTTTGTTCCCTGTAGGTATCCCATTGCATAAATCCATGCAATATAAGAACAGGAGCAATTTTCTTTAAATGGGCAGGATTTGTCCTTGCAAATACTTAAATCTTCAAAAAAGATACTGAGACAAAAAATTAATGAAACTTTTTGTGACTTAAGAACATTTGTGACTTGACATTCATAGGTAGGGTCTTTGAACTGGTGACTATAATTTTTCCCTGTCCCCATGCTTTTATAAGTTATTAATCAGAAATATGAAAAGCAGATGCTGACATCCTCAGAATGGACAGTAGGCCACTCCTCAAAGTCATATAATTCCATGTAGGAACCCATCAATATTCATCAAAGCCAGTGGGTGTCTTCAGAGAAGAAATGTCTCTTTTTATACTGGGTACTTGGCATAATAGTAATGTTATAAGTTCATTAGTCATGTATTTTTTTTTAGTGCTCTCCCTATTCCAGGATGCGAACTTTTCAACTACCATGAAATTCCTAATTTTTAGTATTAAAGAGAACAAATAATGGGAAACTTCCATTTGTATTTTACATAACAAACTGTTATCCTTTCAGAGAGATCCAATAAATATGTGTGGTATATGTGTGTGTCTAGAGTTCAGTGTAATCCTTCAGGAACTGGTCAGCACCATGGAACCTCAGCAATTTTTATTTCAGTGCTGCTTATATTTCAGAGGAACCAGCATCAAAACACTGAGACTTGTCTGCCCAGTTCTACAGGGTGCAACATGAATTTAGCACTTTCTCCTGAGGTGCTATAGGAGGTGTAAATTGCTTGTTTTCCTGGTGCCGAAGTGAAGTTTTTTGATGGTTCTGATTTTAATTAATTTTTGTCTTTTTTTCCTTCACTTTTTTTTGTATTTTTTGTTTACTTCTGTCAAAGAGAATTGTAGATGTTTTGCATTCAGAAAACTGATATACATTTGCCATTAAATTCAGGGTAATTCTTTTGTGCTCTATTTTTGGTGTTATTGTAGCAAACTATAGTTTTGCACAACACCAGAACTGCACATTATGATATAGGGATTCAAGAGGTATTCTACCAGATTTTAATTATACTTGAGTTTGTGGGTAGAGAGAGAAAATGAGAAAACAAAAATGGGTGAAGGCAATAGCTTTTACTTTACACAAGAAAATCTTGTCAACATTTTTTTGTTGTTTGGAATGAAGGATCAAACTCTGGAAGTTTGGAGGTTTTTATCCCCCTCTAAATTTTGTCAAAAGAAGCATTTTTTTTAACTACCTCCATATTAAAGAATTAATAAAATATTTGTTTTCCATTTTCCTGTGTATATTTTTCCTTCCTGTTTCCTACTTGTGATCCAGCCAGATTATCTTAATTCTTATATGCTGACACTTCCATGCACATAATTAGTTTCTGAATTGTGTTTAACCAAGACATAATTACAAAGTTGCATCAGAAAATGCTTGGATATTGTAAAATTGAGTTCTAATTATTCCTACTAAAAATTCCTTAGATTTTAGAAAAAGAAGCATGCAACACCCGAAAGGGTGAAGAACTGAAAGCCTTCAGTTAATCAATTCTGGAGCACTGCCCTCTGCTGCTTTTTCTAGAGCAGTATCCTTTTCTTTCTCCCATGTCTTTCCTGGGTCCTAAGAAGTCTTTCTTAAATAAAAACGTGTTTTGTAGCCTTTGTCACAGATGGGACTTTTATAGGTCAGTATTTTAGTGGGCATTTCTGTTGTTTCAACTAGCAATTATAATTTTTGGTAGCATGACTGAAATATTACAGAATAGTTTAGAAATAGCTTTCTGAAAATTGTTCAATATAAACAAAATGGCAGTGCAATAGCACTAGAATTCTGCTAATGTATAGATAGTATTGTACACAAAAATCATGCTGGGGAAAAACTGGCTTTTTGAGGACTGGATTTAATCATCACACAGGGAAATTTTTTAGGAAATCCTAAGACACTGTCTTGAATCTAACAAATAAAAGCAATATTGATTCAGTTCAGCTTTGAAACCTTGTTATGTTGTGATTTTAATAATTTTTATATTTAATTTGAATAAATTATCTATTCTAAAGCATCTTCCTTAATCTAAAAACCAAAGATAGTTTAACTCAACAATACACAGTTTGCATATTTGCCAGTAGATGTCAGGCATTCACTTTATAAAACAACTGAGCTTGAAAAAAGTGTCCGTTTTCACAGTAGGATATATGAGATGATTATGTTTTAAATTGTGCAGCTTGTTACCTGTTAGACTTGAGAGATTTTAATTTAAAGACTTCTCAGAGTATTTGGATTTAGACAGTGGTAGACTTAATGTAATATAGTTTTTTCTTTTAGTATTCGATGTATTTATGAATGCCATACATCGTATGGTAAAAAAATGAGTCAATTATGTACATGTGTGCTCAAGCGACATCCTTGCATATGTCTTCTCTAGACAGTAAGTGTCTGGTGACACTTAAGATAGTGCTGTTTAGTTTATCCCTGGGACTTGACCAGTCATATGTTGCAAATGAAAGTATCTTTACAGTTAAAGTCTGTGACAGACTCAGGATCCTGGGATATTTTTGGCTCCTCTACAGATCTTTTATGGGCCAAACAAGAAGCTACAGATGACAAAATGACCCTACAGAGTTTTAAAGTATATAGGAGTGATGGTTGATTGTCCCACAAGCACTTTGAAACCTCATTCATTGCAAATATAAATCAAATTTTCCAAATTTGGATAATATGGGTAGGCGTTGCTGTAGGGAATGACAAGACTTGGTAACATCATATTCTTTCTGAAGCTACGCTGTTGTATGAATATATTTAAGGCAATTTTCAGTGCATTTATTACCTGTCTGTTAAATGTTTCCCGTAGGGAACAAAATAAAAATATTTTTTGTAAATATTTGGGCAGTGGAGCAGGAATAGCTGTCCTTTGAAGTGGGGTGGTATTTCTATACAGATAACCGCATTGACCCTGTTCTTTAAGGTAAACGTCTGTGTCCTGAGCACCTACCCCTGCTAAGTGGGAACAGCTGCTTCCCGAGGAGACCAGATACAAGTCAGTTGCTAGTGCTGCAGCAGCGGGAGTCTCCACGCAGCCTTGCTTAAAACAACAGAAAGGACTAAGCATGAAATGAGAACTGCTGCCTTTGCAGGTCCTACTGTGTTAGAAAAAAACAACCATTTTTATCCTCTCCCTACAACTTAAGCCATTACAAATAAAAAAGACCAAAATAACTGCCATAAGAAAATATTATATTCTGTATACGTGTGAAAGAAAGAAGGAGGACTACATTTATCAGGCTTTTTTTTTCCTAGACAAAGACTAGATCTGCTGTAAATAGGAATCAATAGTGTTCACAAACCACTTTTAAACTACCACAGGTTGAAAGTGCCCAGATACGATATGAAGGAGGATAAATTTGTGTAAAGGTAAGAGACTTGGAAAAAAGCCTCACTTCTTCTTCCATTAATGACCTGACTCAAGAGTTGGTGCCTAGTTTGAAGAGCTTACTGATCCAACAGTTTTCTGTGAATGAATAGTATACAACCACTCCTTTATTCAGGCAGAGAGAATCAGTTAGTGTCTGCTCATCACTGGACTTAGCAGCTTGTGTTGTCAGCATTACTTTCTTGTCAGTGGTTGGGTTTTCATTCCTCTTATTTGTACCTCATTCAGTTCTGAACTGCAAGAAGTCCAATGGAATGGTCACCTGCAGTGGCTGGGTCCAAAGCATAAAATCAACTCAGGGCATCCCACCTCATCAACATGTGTGCAAAATAACTTCTGGAGAGTAGCAATATTTCAAAGGCTTGGAACGTATAGAACACTAACAAGCAGGTAAAGTTAATGCTGTCAGCCAGTTCTTTGTGTAAACTATGATAGGCTCTCTGGAAATGTCCTCTTTCTCACTCACCTTTTGGATTTCTAGCTATAAACCTGTCATGAGAGCGGGCAGAGGCAGAGCAGTGCAATCTCCCCAGGGCTGGGGTGCACACCACAGGGCTTGTAGAGCTGAAGAGAGGCACCATGCCAAGGTTGTCAGGTTGGGGATTGACTGTCTCTCTAGAGCTTTTATTGCTTTAACAAGATGGTGCTGGAGCATCTTGTGCTGCTCAGCCCTATTCCAGGAGATTTGCAGTGTCACAGTGAGGGGAGGCTGTGGCACCCTGTGTCACCTGACCTGATGGGACAATCTTCTGCTCGACAGAAGGCTGTGACCAAACAGTGGGTGTATATTTCTGATCTTCAGCCCAAGCCCATTCATTTTCGACCTAGGTATGGCTTAATTTAGGCTCTCAGTTCTTATGTTGGTTGTTTTGAAAGTACCTGGTGTCAATAAGGTGATAGCATGTAAGCTGTGTGTCAGAAGAAGGTTCAATTTCAAATGTAAAACCAGTAAAAATGTATATGATTATTCAGAGCACTAACAGCAAGGTCTGCAACCATGCAAATAATCCTGCGTGATCTCTTTCTGGAAGAGAAAATACTAACTTCCTGTTCCTACTAATATAAAGGTCTTTTCCATTAGCAATATTAAAAGGTACCAACCAGACTGCTGAAGAGCTAATCATCAAAGTGCAAACACACAGTGAGAAATATTCTAAAATCAATCAAATAATAAAATTTCCTTTCTTATTAAACCACACTAATGATTTGAATAATCTTTTATTAACACTAAGCTAATACACTGAGGAAGATTTCATTAGGGAAAAGTGATTGAGAATAGTTTATCAGCAGAAAACACCCCTGCAGTGTGTCACTAGATGGCAATGTTACACATGGCAGGGGGAGGCTTTTGTTTAACTGTGCAAGCAAGTTTTTAACATAGAGGGAAAGCAGGTTTTGAGGCAGTTTTCATGGATAAAAGTGCCACAAATGAGATGCTAGATACTCATGTCACAAGGCTGTTCCCTAAAAACAATATATATTTATAATCTTGAAATGAGAGAAGTGCTCATACTTGTAGTTAATTTTGTTTGAAGACCATCAGTAGTTAGGGTGAAACAGAAATTGCATTAGGTATCTGTTTAGTCAGAGTTTGTGTCGTAGTGGTCCTTCATGAAAGGGCAGTTGGAAAGTTCTTGGCATCTGCTGTCCTCCTTGGTAGCTGAGTAACACTAAGTCTAGGCTACAACTTGCTAAATCTTGCACATATTTAGTGAAACTGGACTATTTTCCTTATTTTTATGGGGTTTTTTTCTGTTTGTGAGAGTTTGTTTTTTAACCTTCAGTCCCAATATTAAGAGAGATGCAATAACTGGGGGAACTTGTTGCAGGAAAGCAGCACTTATCAGAAGATGATGTGATGGTACCACACTCATGCCATTCTCAGAAATTCCATTGGTACCAAAGGGAGTTCCAAGGGCATGATGCACGAAGGGCCCACAACATAAAGATTGCATGCAATGACTTATAGAGGGGAAACTAAGCTTTTCAATCTCCTTCGCTTATCCCAGTGTGCCTGGCTGTTGCACAACAGATGGGGTCGAGTGACCTCTTAATGTACGTACAGACTAGTGCCCATTAATCTTGAAAGGAGTTAAGATTTCATGGTATGTAAGGCCTTTTTTCCCCCCTTCCTTGTGCTGAAATACAGAGATGCTATGTGGAAATGAAGCCTTGATGATGCATTGCCTTTACACA
Source organism: Atrichornis clamosus (assembly GCA_013400975.1). NCBI lineage: Eukaryota > Metazoa > Chordata > Aves > Passeriformes > Menuridae > Atrichornis > Atrichornis clamosus. The sequence goes on from WBMZ01011869.1 coordinate 19,078, forward strand.
AATGGCATATTATTTTAAGATTAAAATCACATCCCCTTTCCTTTTTACTGTAATGGATCATAAAACAAAGTTGCACAAGATGGATGCATTTTATTTGCTCTTAAGGAGTTGCATGGATCCAGAGTTTAAATTAGTTCGTGTTAAATGAGGAGACAATTTTTAAAATTTCTACCCACGACCCTAAAAGTCAGCAACTACAATTAAACGTTAATTTTTTGTTGTCAGGACATTTGCAAATCTATCACAAGAGTTTTCTTGGTCTTTCTTACCAATGGGTATGTTTCCATTACTGTTGTTCATTCATGAGAACAAGGGAAATGATGCAGGATGAGCTGGTGAGAAAGTTTAAAGGAAACAATAGTAATGACTCACAACTGAAGTCTGTGCTTTAGAAATTCCCACCTTTCAAAGAGGGTTTGCTAAAGAAAACCCAAAGTTATGTTCTAGCCAAGTCAAAGTTATATTGAAGAAACACTATGGCATGCAGAGTATTGTTTTCAGAGAGACAACCCAATCTGCTTGCACTTTTGATCTGAACTTTTTTTGGTTTAATGGCATGCTAAAAACTGCTTGCCCAATCCATTGTCTTCATAGACTGCCCTTTCTTTGAAGCCTTACAGGAGTCAAATTCTGCCAAGAGCTGACTTCTTTATCTGGCATTCTCCCTTCTTTGGAGCTGTCTTATTGAAGTGTTTAGCAGAATATGTTTAATACTTCAAGAGGCTTTAACACTACAAAATACTATTAAGGTTTAATACTACAAATGCTTACGTCTTTCAGATGTTAAATTCAGTGTAACAATATGCAAAAACTAGTACCAAAACAGCAACACAAATAGAGGACTATGGATAGCAATGTGATAAACCACAGGGGGTAATGAATGTTTATGGTTTAACTTTTATGCACTTTACATGTTTGCCTCTGAGTTCTCCTGTAAGTATCTTTTTACTAGCTAGTGTGTACAGCCCCACCGGAGTTTTCCCAATGGTCCTCTTTGTGACTATACTTGGGATCAAAGTAAGTCACATGCCATACATACGTGATTTTACCATGTGAAAAACATGAATAGTGGTTCTGCTGCACTGGAAAATCGAGCAGAAACCTATTTCAGGGCAATTGAGTTCAGTATAGTAAGATTTTTATCTGCTGTTGGTATGTGTCTCTGCATATGGCTTCTGTTACATGACTGCTTAAAAGACATTTTCTCATGAATACTCATAGCTGTCAAGCTAAAGGAGTCTTGTTTTTCTGGGAGCTGAGGTTAAAATTACAGAAGTTGTGTTTTTAGTACTGATTTGATGTGTATATAGCACAGAGAACACTAATAGGGTAAAGTTGTCTGTTAATTCACTAAACAGAAAACATACTGTGCCATATACAGTCATTTTCACATTAATTTATCAGTGCTCCTTAACTGCATCTGGCAAACTCCTTAAACTGTCATCTGGAAGAGTTGTTTCTAAATGTGTATGTGTTCTTTTTATTTTTATAGTAAAAAAAACATACTGGGCCTTTTTTTAATGAGTATATTAATGTTACCAAGTTACTAGATGTTTTAGTGGTTGTCTACTGAAAATCTTTTCAAGACCTTGGAATGTGATAGCGTGAGCAATATAATAAAAGCACAAGTAAAAATTATGGACAGATGAAGTGAAATATGAAAGGCAATGTATTCAAATTCACAGAGCAATATTGCCTAAATATATAAACATACCATAATATATATTAAGTTGCTAAAATGAGATCATCTTTGAGAGAGTACCTATATGGCTGACTTCTGTGAACATTTCATTTTTGCATATCAGAATGCTTTTGAGTTTTCTAGCTTTTGTTTTAATCATTCTGATATGTCTCTTTCTTTACAATTTCTTTGTCCTGCCTGCCCCTGACAGCTAGTTCTATATGCCAAACTCTCTGATCAAACACCTACATTAAACTCAGTGGATTAGTGTAGTTTTGAAAAGGTGGTACAACAGCTTCCAAAGAGGGACATTAATATCTTCCTGCCTTTCCCTCCTTTTGATTTCAAGTTTTCATTATGAAAGGGACATGGAATGTGGAAAGCAAGTATGACTATGATTTTTCTTAGTTTTGCACTACACAAATGAATTAAGAATGGGGATAAGTTGAATTTTTTTTTTCCTACAGGGAGGCAGAGAATTTGTTTTTCTCTCTTACACAAAGTGTCCTCAAGTGTGACCCAGTTTTAATTTTTAAAGATAATGTACTTCCATTTCCATTCCTATGTACCACATGTGATACTGTGTAACTATCCTTATGAAACAACCTCTTGTGGTTCCACCAAGCTTTTTTGTCTGGTCATATTTTACTGATAAATTGTTTAAGTAATCAAATTATTTTTCTTTCTGCTTGGCCACAACTTGCTGCTGAGAGTTGTTCTTTCTTAAATGCATCACTTACCTGCTACCTTCTTTTGTGTTGCTCTTCCTTAACCTGTAGTACAAGCCTTTCTGGTTTATTTCTACAGAAGTAGTACTATTGCTTTAGTTCCTCCACAGTAGTGCAGGGTGTAAACCCAGTTCCCTCCTATTGCAGCTTACCTAGCAGCATTTCTATGCTCCTCACCATGCCTCTCTTTTCAGAAAGATTAATCAGGAGTCAATCTGAAGCCTGTGTTGAGCCTCTGGTTCACGTGGATGTAATTAAGTAGCATGAAAGGTGGTCTAAGGCAATGTACTGTTGTAGTGTAAATAATGGAATGGAACCTTATTATAGAGCTGGGTGTCAAACTGCTAATGAAGATACCTATTGCCTGTAGCAGGCAGTACTGGGAAGATGCTTGTGTTGCGAATGAGATGAATGATGCTGTCACGGCCAAAAACTGACCTCTGCAGCAACAATTTTTTTTGTCTTCCCACTACTAATAAATTACTTTGTGCTGATATTCGCGTCCTGCTGCTTGTTCTGGATCCAGCTTGGGGATCTCTATGCTATACTATACTGTACAATAGATCATTCTGTTCCCTTGTGAGGTTTTTCTGTGAATCTGAGCTAAATATGCAGCTGCAAGCAGTAACAGGCTAATCTGTAATCTGAACCAAAATGTAAAGTGGGATAGAAGCTCTTTTAAGGGAGTATATAAACACGGAAACTGGTATTCTGTTTCTGGAACTACTGATTTTTCTCTGTGGTTTCAGACCAGCTATTTATTTACTATCTTTATTTACTCATCTGTGAAAGAAAGCTGATAATTATTTACCTCAATGGAAGTTTTAATGGTTCATTAGTTTGTTTTCAAAGAGCTCCATGACAGCTGAGGCAGACCAGCATACACACACATACAAATTTTCAGTGACCAGGCTCAGTTATGTTGATCCCTGCCTAAGCAGCTGTTTCCACTTCTTCACCAGGGAAGACAAGGGTGGCTTCAAGATGTCCTATCTCTCTTCCCCATGCCTGCCTTGGATTTTTATATTTATATAATTTTTTTTCCCCTGTGGAACCTGTTCTATGGTGTCCTTTATGAGAGTTCCTGAAAACCTGACTGAAAAAAACAGGTACATTTATTTATTATCATTATAAAACAGTGGTCCCATGTTCAAATGACTTTCTAAACTGTTTAAAGAACTGGGGAGTTTAGGAAACTTATGATTAAGGTTTTGTAGGAAAAACATGGAAGTTTAATCTGCTCACAGAGAGAAGACAGCTACCAGCAATGGTAGAAAGAAGGAGAACAATGGGGAGGTGTGGTTGACAGAATAATAATACTAGCATTGCTTTCTAGCAAAAACGAGCAGAAAATCACAAAAAGGGCTAAATAAGGCCAGTTTTACTGCCAATGTATGTGAAAATATCAGCTGTGTTGTGTCAGCAAGCTGGGCAGTGTTTGCCCAGTGCTTGGAAATGCAGTTTTTGTAGGTAGGACACAAAAGTTCTACACTTGTCTTACAAGAGCCTGTTGCTTGTTCATCAGAGATTATTGAAAGCCTTTGAGGCTACTAAATTAAAATTGCCTTTGCTTGCCAAATAATGGGCATGCATTATATCTCAAAATATACAAAATTATCCAAGGTCTGAAATTAAGTAAGGCTTTGTGCATTTTTGGTACATAGTGTTTGGGTTTTTCTTTTCTTTTTACAAACAGGAGTGTAAGAAAAAAACTGCTGATGAATATTTGCCCTGCTACAAAAAAGTTGGCAGTGTCAGATACATTTCTTTTTTTTACTAAACATATTTAGTTTTGCCAGTAATTTGATAAAAGATACCTAAAGGAGTTAGATATGCCTGTTGAAAAAATCAACTTTCAAAGTAAGAAATAAATCATGGGACATACCATATTGATTAAACTGTGGTAACAAAATGAAGTTGATTTGAGATAAATAAGAGCAATTTCTAGTGACTGCTGATGTAGTGGGCTAGATACTTAGTTATCCCTTAAAGATTATTAAATGAAATAGTTGTTGTTACAAATAATCTAAAACCTGCTGAAATGTTTGTATACAAAGGGTAATGTTTTAATTTAATGCTCCTGTTCAATTTAAGCAGCCCTTAGGTTATTCTAGACATGAGAAAGACGTGAATTAGTGTTGCAAGTTCTTGTAACCAAGGCTGCTTTGGCTTTCCATATAAAAGCTAAAAACAAAAGTTCTTTTGTTCTTCTGTAATCTTTAACCCAATTGCTTAGGTAATATGAAATAAGGTCCCATCCTCCCCCACCTTTTCTTTCCCCTCCATGGTTTTAAGGTCTTAGCATTCCAAAATGAGAGAAAAGAATTTGTCTCAGGGTCAGCTCTGTCCCTCTGGACCTGAATTTTCCATGTATTTTTTACTTCTGAGGTATTTTTTAATCTATTTGTGCATTCTTCATAGTGGTAGCATGAAAAATAGGTAAAAAATACACAAACCATGTTTTGCAACAATTTGGGGAATAATATCCTAAACTTTCTACTGACAATGTTCTCCTATGGCACCTGCATTTACATTATTTTTCAACAACAAGTTTCTGACTGATAAAATCTTAAATCTATTCCATGCAGATTTATCTGCTTTTTAATATATATGAAAATAGGAGGAGTCTGTAGTGACAATGTGCATATTTGAAATAATGAAATATCTTCTGGTTAAGAAGTAAATGGTTACTGTTTTTTAAAGTAAGACATTCATAATTAGTCACCTCTTCTGTAAGACCAAATTCTAGCTTTCTTTGTGTATGCAAGTGTTATTCTTTTGGCCTTTTTATAAGCATAATATAAAGTTATTTTCCCCTGATCATTCAACTTTTAGAAATAATTCTATCCTTGTTCTTTTTTTCTCTTATGTTGATGAAGTCTCTGCAAGTTCAAAGCCAATGATGCTTTAGAGATGTTTCAGCTGGAAGCTGCTTCCAGAAATATTTGCAGAACAAGGGCTGTGTTAATGAATGATGTGAGTAATATTTGCTTGAGTTCAGGAGAGCCCAAGTACTTGAAAGAGAAGTCTATGGGTAGTTACTACACAAAAGCATACATTAGCCTTGGCATAAAGTTTGAGATGAAAAAAGTTAAGGGGGTTCCTCCTGCACAACCTCATCTATTACTTGACCAGTTCTTGCTTTTTCCGTTGTTGGTTATCAAGGTTATATGGCCCTTTGGTTTCAGGTAATATTGCTTTTATGGTTTGTCATTTATGTTTTCACTCACATTTTTGCTTAATCTTTTTGTGTAATCAGTTAAGAATTTAACACATCAATAAAATCAGAAAATACAGCAAACTGGCAAAATACAGGCTTTGCACATAATTTCATATTTTATTATGTAAAATTCAGCTTTTTCATAGATACTTTCTGATTGGTAGGAAATGTGCTAAAGTTCTTTTTCTTTTTTAATCTTTCCTTTTTTTTTTTTTTTTGGGTGGGGAGGATCTAACTACTCTTACAAAAGTTACTATCTGTGCCTTCTTGTTTTCCTTTTCTCAAGTTCTATCCTATGGATCAGTTTATAATACATAATCCTGGAGGCAAAATACTTTTGGAATTCAGTGTCTACTGCTTGGCATCTGACATGACTTGCACATTCTTTCTCTCTGTAGTATTAAATTCTCTGCTAAAATAATTCTTGCTTTTACTCATTGACTCCTTTATCTTTGCAATGCTATTGCCTTTCTCCTTTCTCTGTGTGCAAGCACCCCTTTTCCTTATGGTGCCAGGTCACCAGCTGCTGGAATTGCTCCTTGGGGCTGCCTTAGAAAGGCAGCCAGTGGTGGCTATTGGAGGCAAGCATGCACCTGTCTCAGCTGGGCAGTGTGTTTCTGAGCAGTGGCCACTCCAGATGCTATGTCTTGCTCTTTGTCTCCCCTTGGCAGGGTGCAAGGACCCCTGGTGTGTCACATCCCCTGATTCCACATGGAGTGGCAAAGGGTTGCAGAAAGGCAGCCTCTGCTTCTCCACTGCCCGACTTGTTCTTTGCCCATTTTCTTGCCAGGCAATGTTGAAGGAGGGATTCAGCCCTTGGGCTGCTCATCCTTCCTGCTGGCTTTCCAGTGAGTGGGTTCTGGGTCTCCTGGAATTGTCCTTTAGGCCTCACACGGCTCCTCTGCTGTGTGCCTGAACCTTTCCAAACTAGTTCAGAAAGTGTTTCCATCCTAACAGTGGGGTGCATGCCTTTTTAATAATGCTCCTTCATTGTTGCTTTCCTCGCAAGATGCACGTTGTTAAAATAGGTATTGCAGCATAGTTATCACACACGTGACCTGTAGGTATATGACAAAGCATGTGCATTTTCCAGTTAGAGCACTTGCGTTGTCATGTCCTGTCATACCATACTGTTAATTGATCAGTTCTATGTGTGTATTGAATGTTGAGGTAAAACTAGTGCTCTTATACTTGGGAAATGTTTCAATCGCTCTATGAAATTTGAATTGTGATGCACTCATTTGATTAAACTTTGGAAAAGGATTTTATTACTTTTAAATAACTCCTGTTTCACCTGAAGTAATTCTTTTAAAAACAGGTGCAGTCAAATATGTTTTATGATAAGAGTCATGATTGAGAACTATTCAATTACTGGCCAAGCAACTGCATGTAAAATGCAGTTTGGGCATTGTTACCATTGGGATTTGTTTCAGATCTGTGGGCAATTAAATACTTAAGTTCTCTCTCTTTTTAAACTTCAGCCTCATTCAGTTGAATGAGAAACTGCATATAAAATCATCTGGATTTCACGTCGTGTTAGGTATGTAGAATATTTACATCTTAAAAAAAAAAACCCAGATATTTTTGCTTATTTGTTTTTGTAATCAAATTAGGTTAGTGGAACCTAGATTTATTACAGATTTTCTTCCTGCAAGCTCCTTATCTGGTTGTGATTATCAGCTGAGTCCTGAAAAACAGTTCAGCAATGCAAAGTAGCAGCATTCTGTATTGGAGTCCGTGAGTGTGTGGGTAAAATACTTCCTTTTTTGAATCACTCAAAAGTACATTTAAAGGCTTCCATGACTAAGATATTTGTCGGCATTGGGTTTGGTATTTGGCAGGATTTACAGGAAGTAAGTGATTATGGCTTATTTTTTGCTATTCACATTAGCCATGTCCTTTCCTCGTGTTAGATGTGTTAAGGTGCACTTCCATATAGAGTAATACAGATCATAGTGGATGAAATGGTTGACTCTGTTTTAATTTGTATGTCTATGTGTTATATACTGGGATAAAATTATATACAGTCACATTCTATGTGCTTATTACAGAAGAAAGTATTCTCTTTGCTATAGCAGTAAAAATTTAGTTTTAAAATGCAAACTTCGATTATAGAATTAACCTTAATGTTAGGAGTTGTACGGCGTCCTCTTCATGGCCCAAAACCTCTCTGAGTGGTAGAGAAGGAATGTTTTTTCTGTTCTTCATTTTCTCTTTTGAATTCTAAGGCAGGTTGTATTTCAGTGCAGAGGGGACCCCTGAAGACTTTTTCATCCTGAAAAGATTATATCAAAGATTTGCACAAAGCAAAATTGTCTTTCTTCTGGCCCTGGAACAGTCTCTGTAGATAGCCTCTGAATAAAAGTATTAACATTTAAGATTGACATTGATGAACAGAAAACTGGCTAGTACTTTCATGATTACTTGATTTCTTTATATGTTTCTTGGGATTTTTTTTTTCCCAATTGTAGCTAGGGATCTAACATTGCAGCTCTTTTTTTGTTACAAATTATGTAGCTGAATTTGTTTCTCTCTCCTGTAACTCTTGAGCTTCATTTAAAAGGGCTGTAGTTCATAATAAATCAAATTTATCTGTTGTTACATTTATTCCTGAAATATTCAAAAGTTTGCAATTGTGCAGAAAATTTCATAAACTAGAGTTTCCATGTTTGCTATCCAATATTTTTATCAACAATAAAGCTGTAAAACTAAAAATTGAATTGCCCTAATGATGAGGGACAGCAGGTTTCATTATTTCAGACTTGACACCGTCTACAACTGCTGCTGGGACTTTTAGAGCTGTATTGTTGGTCTTTCATTGGGAAGATGTGCATTACTGACTTTTGCAATAGCTATAAAATCCATCTGTCTGACCACCTAAACTTTTGCAAATCTTAATGTGGAAACATTTAATTCCACTTTGTTTCCTGAGGTGACCTCAAACTTTTGGTGGTAGCCTGCTTCACTGCTTCCAGAAAGTGTTTAGGAGATGGCTGGGTGTGTAAAGATTTCCCTTGACACAGCATTGAGCTTCTGGTTATGAAACTTGTTACACAAACATGACATAAGTATCAGCCACTTGTTTTCACTACTAAAGAAAACAGAAGTGAAGTTGATATAATCTGCTGTTGCTATGTTGAATGACGAATAGATGGAGATGAGGCAAAAAGAATACCAATTGAAGATACTTTTTTTTTCCTTTTTTTTTTTTTT
>WBMZ01011869.1:27975-108996 GCA_013400975.1 Atrichornis clamosus
TTTTTCTTTTTTTTTTGTAACATTTCTAAAGTCATTCTTCTATTTGTACATTTAAGATAGTTTGGGAACCTGAATGAAGTTTGGGTTTGTATAAATAGTTATTTGCATTTGTTACTGAAATTATTTTTAAATCTACAGACCTTCATATAACCTGAGACAGCTCATAAGGCATGCTAGGCTCTGGAGGTGGCTTTTGTGAACATAAAGACCCAGACCATTCTTTGAAATCATCAGGAAATAAAGATAATCAGCATTGCTGTATTAGGGAGTTCTAAAGATGTTACTAAGAAAATTTATCTTCTTCCCACCCAATGCCAAAACCCAGATTTGTCTGTTTTATTTCCGTCCCCAAATAAATTATAAATTTCTCAATAAAAACAGAACAACAACAAAAAAAAGAAGAGTTCTTCCTTTAAAATTTCAATCTGAAAGCTCCCATTTTCAATTCACACCCAATTTTAATCAAAATTTCATAAAGTAAGACAAAAGTATTCAACTGAATTGGAATACTATTTTCATTAATTTTTATGTTCTCGAATTTTGCTGTTAATTTGTAAAAGGAAGACACTTTGACATAAGAAGTACTTCCACAGAGAGAAACATTTCACCTTAGCTTCAGTCTAAATTGGGCAACAATTTTTAATGAGTAGGCCTTAAGTATTAGAGTATTGGAATCAGGATCTCATTTTCTGCGTATTGGCACTTCACAATACATGGGAACATGTATACATGGTCACTGTTTTGCAAGATTTTGGGGCCCAGTTAGCAGCTGTCCAATTTTAGGACTTCAGGGTCAATGCATATTTTCCAAAGGGCACCCTAAAAGCACTCTTGAATATGGTTGCGTGGATTACTGAATTCTCACAGACCGCAGTTTGGAAGCTGCCTCTAAATATAGCATCCATTGTTTCTCCTTGCATAGGAGGATGTGAAGTAGGCAGAGAAAAACTGAAATCTGTGAAATTTATCTACCTGTAAAATGGATTAATGATATTTCCTTCCTTTTTGTTTTTTAAAGTGTTTTGAGACCCCTTGGTGAAAAATTGTGTATAAGAACAGAACAGTAGTGTTTCTTGGTTCTTCTGTCTTATAAAGAAATCTAGTGTATTTTGCTTAAGTTGTAGTAGCTTCAAACTCTCATTGCAAAGGATAATCAAGATAAAAAAACCAGAAACATCAGGGTTTTTTTGTTACAAGTTATTGCTCAGATCTCTCTCTTTGTAATGAGATAATCACAAGACCATGGGTTAAATAGGATTTTCTAGCAAGAGTCAAAATGGCAAATGCCATGATCTAGAAGGCTATTTGTGGTCTAGTGTGAGTTGAATTTCTTTCCAGAAGGCGTATGATACTTCACAGCCTTCAGAATTTTACAAAGTAAATGCTAGTAATGCTGTAATGTGCTGTAATGTGTTATTTTTTGAANATCAGAATTTTACAAAGTCTAGTAATGCTGTAATGTGTTATTTTTTGAAGGTAAGGTTTGGTGCCTGACTCTGCTCCATTTTTTTTTTGAGTCAGCTAAGAATAAAGCAGATAACCAGTGCAGGACTTATGGCTCTATTTAAGAAGTAATTGGTTTTTGTATTTACTGCAATATGTAAATATGTTTACATAGTTGCAGAAACATGTATTAATTAGGACTAATCTTCTGAGTGCTACCTTGAATCTCATTTACTAATAGAATAAGCACTCCAAGAGTATGTACCTTAAGGTGTAGTTAGGAATTAAGACTATTTATTTTTGTACTGTACCTGTGAAAAGCCTTTTTTTTTAATACACCTATTAAGATTTGAAAAGCACTGATTGGGCTTTATAAGTAGTCCAAGTGCTTATGAGAATGTTGGATACTAAATGTGTTGCTGCTGATATATTTTGATTTTTTAAAGCTTTTATAAATGCAAACCATTTATAAATTATAAATTATTATAAATTATTCTTTAAAATACCTTTGTCATTAAAGCTGCTGAAAATTACATTTTTGGGGGGGCTGGGTTAAATGATCTCAAGAGGTCCCTTTCAACCTAAGTAATCCTGTGATTCTTGTGCCTTAGAAACTTGCTGTATTGGTACAATAATAAAATATGACCATCTTCAAGTTATGGGATCCCTGAATAATTCAAGGGTAAGGAGAACTCAGGAGGCCCAAAGTAGGGCTGCTCCGACTTTAGGTCAGGTGCTTCAGGGTGACCCACAGCAGGGCAGGTCTTCACCAGCCAGGGACATCCTGCTACCCCAGCCAGGAGCAGTCCCAATCCCAGGCACCTCCCTGGGAATGGCACAGGCCAGGCCTGGATGTCAGCCCCTGGGTGGGGATCGGGATGAGGAGCTGTGAGGGGAACCAGAGTCAGACACCGCCCCTGCCGGCGGGGCAGGACTGCGGGCAGAGGATGCTGGCCCAGCACCGCCGCCCTGCACAGCTCAGCGTTAGCGGCCGCTGTGCAGCCCCACCCACCGCGGCCGGGGAAGGCTGGGAATGGCCCTGCCGGGGTTTTCCCTTGCTTGTGCTGTGTTGTCTGCCCCGTGTCAGCAGCTGGAGTGGAGTGCTCAGGGCCCCAGCAAGGGTCTTGCCCAGCTGGCCCATGTTGTGGTACTTTCTGTAGGGCTCTACAGCTCTGAGGGCACTCCTTGCTTGCATCTACGTATCACTGGCTTGTTTCAAGTGTCCGCTCTTCACAAATGTCTTTTAAAATAAGCTCTTTAGGCTGCAAGATCTTGCCAAGGTATAAATACATTTCCTGTCTTCACTAAAGGTGCTATTTAGCATGGTGCTCTGAACTTTTAAATAGGGCTTACAGCTCTGTTGATAGTACTTGATCCCGAATTCAGTTTTCATTTTACAAAATTGTGTGGTTCAAGCTTGTTTGTATTTGGGCTGATCTTCTTGAAATGAAAACCGAAATTTGCAGTTTAAGCTAAAATTACAGTAAAAGTGGTTACATGCTCGTGTCCCTGGCTGGTTGAACAATCTAGTTTGGACTGTAAGATTCTAAACATTTAAGGTTTTATTATAATGGATACAGACTCCATTGAAGCACATCAGATTCTTGTGACTGAAGTGAAAATTGTGTAGTTACTCCAAGAGGTTTCTCTTTCCTGTCTGTGTTGCTGTACATACTGTGAATTTTAAATTCAAGTTGGGTGTAGCAATTAGTTACCATGATAAGTGGTCATGTCTATCCCACAGTCTGTTTTAATCTCTTTTCTTATGATACCTGCAACTTTGTCACATAGAAGAGATGGGTGTGTTCACACCCTTGTGGTGTGAACTGTGTGCAAGACAATTTTTCTTCCATTTATTTGGCTATTTTGTAGGCTGCATCAGTCCTATACTCTATTGAAAGTCGATTCCCTCTTTGCTGCTCCCAGAGGTTGCTATGATTAGAAAAACTGGTTAGTCACAGAGGCTCATCACGAAGGAAGGAGACAATGCCAAAGTCAAACAAAAATTTAGCCAACAGAAATTTTTAAAATTTTTTGTGTGTGTGTCAAAGAAATAGGTCAAGTTAGAAATCCTTACAGTGGTGTCAACAGTGACTTGCAATAAGAGCAAGGTGAGATGGTTGCTAAGGGGTAGAACTGCCATCCTTGTGCAGGGGCTGTTGATTGAAGCTTCTAATTGCGTTAGCTTTTTTCCCTGCATACCTAATGTACTTTAAAGGAAATCAGTGAAGAATCTTGAAACTTCCCATTGTGTCACACAGAGACTGATTAAGGAAACAATGTGGTCTGTGTTTCACTCTTAGGGACTTAAAGAAGGTATGCAAACGTATCAACACCAGCAAATTCTTGTGAAGATGCTGTAAAGTCCTCTTTGCCACATCCTTTATTTCATGCAGCCATTCATTTGTTCAGGATAAAAAATGTTATTTTGGTTTGTATAATCATCAAATAAACTGATGATATCTGTGTTGTCAGTGTTTGTCATCAGAAGAGATGATGATTGTAGGTGTTATCTTTGGTTTTAAATACTTTACTTTTATTACATCTTATCAGTGTAATTTTGCATTATTTTTCAATTTTGTCCATAATTTTATCTGGAAAATTGCTGATCGAGTAGCCTGGCCCTGTAGAGATGGCATGCTTATGTTGTTAAGTAGGGCTCTCTATGCATCTGTTCTTCAGTGGGTTTTTGTAACTTGAATAAAAAACTATTATCTTTTTTACCAAAGCAAGCAAATGAAGAATGTTTTAATCTCTCATTCAGACTGAGGATTATAATTTCTAAATCATAACCTCTAGGTAAGGCTAATGCTGTCATGTAGGTGCCACTAAGAGCAAGCAGAAGAAAATTAGACTGCAAAGGTAAATTTCCAGGACTAAGGTGGTCAAATATATGTTAGTATAGGGAAAGGTGCATGAAAGTGACAGCATCTGATCAGGGCTTTAGTTTTCACTTGGATTTGTGGGGCTGAAGTTTACAAATAATATAGCATTCTATAGTAAAGAATGTTAAACTTATGTGTTTTTTATTAAGATCTTTTTTAAAGAAAAATCTTAAATAGTTTGGTTTAGAATTTGTAAAATCATTTTCAGAATCTTCATCCTGCAAATCAAGGTTACTGCTTTTTAAAAAACAAATAAACAATAGTGGAGTGCAATTTTTCTGAATACTTAATATCATTAGGCTCTGAAGTACTGAAGTTTTAACTTTTAAAAAAATTATTATTTTATTTTACCTGAAAACTATATATTTGATATGGAAAATATTTACTTAAAAAAAAAAAAAGCATAAACATCTTCAAGATGTCTAGGACAGTTCAAAAACTTTTTGGGCAAGTGAAGCTTACTGATCCTTTTTATGTCTACAACAGAAAATATGATTTGCCCATGCGCTTACAGCTGATAAGACTAAATATTTCAGATATAATCTTCCTTCAATATCTGTATTTTGTCTGTTCAGAGTACTACTGCCCATAGAACAGTACACTTTCTCATGCTTGCTTAAACACTTTAATATAGTTAAGGTGCAGCCTTCAGTGATTAGCATGGTATTTCTCGTTTCCTAGAGACCAAGTGCTAAGTCTATTAGACATTTCCTGCTATTCTTTTGAATTGTAAATACTATTCTTTTAAATTGAAAAGGCCAGTGTAGGGAGATATTCATGCAATTTCCTATCTATTAAAGATGTAGATTTGAGAATGGAGAAATAATAAAATGCAGGTTTTTATAGAAATTAAGGCACACTAAAGATGGAATTCACTCTTGAGTATTCACAGGGATGAAATATTTGAAATGCCAGCATCAATTATTTTCCTTTTTTAATCATCTGTTTGAAGAAAATATCAGTACATAACTAAAGCAAATGGTGAAATCCTGATCTCTGTGATACTTGAAGAAAGTTTGTACTAACCCCTTTTTAGCATCAGTGAAATTATTCAGTGGCATCCGTGTGCTCAGAATTTGGCCTCCTGCTTTATCTTTTTAGAAAGTTCTTCAGTATACAAATGCAGATGTTGTAATTCTCAAATTAAGCTTTTGGCTAGCATTTGGAATAGCAGCCAGTAAGAACACAGAGAGCTTACAACATACACTGAGCAATGTACACTGTAAGAATTCATGTTTATAGCTGGATGCAGCTGATTTGGGGACAGGAGAGAATGGAGGGAAAAGGAGGAGGAGGTGGAAAAATAGAAAAACTTTCAGGGAGGGGGAGAGGTGGGAGAATGAAATCACATAACGTACTGAATGCTAGCACTGTGTGTCAGCCTGAAGAAGAAGAGGACCACCCATGGGGAGGACAAGTGAACCTAACCTCTTCTTAAAATTTTGGCTGCCTTTGAAATGCACCATTCTACAAAGCAGCTGCAGCAAAAAGTTTTAACCAGACTCAAGTGCAGGTGTAAACTTTGTGTTATCCAGATTTCAAATGCATCCTGTCAGCTTGTGTTTGTATATGTTGATCTAGAACACGTGATGTGCATTTCACTTGGTTAATCTTTGCTGGAGTAGGAGAGCTCAGACTTGCATGGTTCTGCTGCATTGCAGAAGGGCGTGTGGTAGCTGTGTTATTTCTTTACTTAAGTATTCTGACAGGAAAGAATGGAATTTCATTACAGCTTAAATGGTTCCGAAATAATTTATGAATATAGAAATATTTTCTGAATTTACCTGCTTCTCGAACATGGAGGCCCAGATACTTTTACATGTAAGCTTAAAACATCTGGCATGACTTTTTTCCTTTTCTTTTGTCTAGCTTGACTTTTTAGAGTCATTCTCTTCTCTAGGCAGAATTTTGAACCCTTTACATCATTATATCTTTGTGGCTGCAGAGACCAGTAACTTAAATCAGCTTCAGATGATTTGCCAAGAAACTTTTAGGCAAAGTATATGATTTGGCTACATGCTGGAGGGAGTATGGCTATAGCATAAACACAGAGGGATATGCCTGTATTGTATGCAACCTCACTCTCTTGCAGAGAGAGTATTGTTAAAATAATTTCTAAACAACTCACTTTAGGCAGGATCCTTTTCTGTTGCCTGTGGTTTTTTTACCTGACTGGAATCAAAAGGATTCTTTATATCACTCTTGTCCCTACAAAAAAAAAAAAAAGAGAGAGATATACTAGGAGTAATGACAGCATTGTTCTTCCTCATGCACAAGGGCGCAAGGATTGAGCTTATTTTGAAACTTTGGCTTCTAGGCAGCCCTTAAGAAAGTCTAGGGCAATGCTTGTGCTGCAGTAAAGAAAGCTTGCAGGTGCAGCTGTGTTTCCCTTTCAAGAGTTTTAACTGTGAAAGCAACCCCTTTCTTTCTCTTACAATGGGTGTACTTTGTTCTTAGAAATAAATGTTGTCCAGTTTACAGAGTAAGAATGTTGTTTTCTTTTCTTCCAGAGACTAGTTGTGAGGCCTGATTCAATGACGTCAATAGCTTTGTCTTGAAAAGCTCTTCCGTTGCTGGAAATGGAGGAATGGTGTCTTCTTATAGCTCCCCTCTGCTGTGGAGAGAGAGGGGCTAGAGAGGGGAAGGCATTCAAGAGGGATGTGTTTTTTCATTGACAGAAGTGCTTTGCTGTGTGACTGATTAAAAAACCCCTACATAGAAACCTACAGGTTTCAGCTCAGTCTCTCTCTCTTGGGCACGATGGCACACTTTAAAATAATACACAATCCATTTATTATTAAGGTTTTCCATGCACTGAATAGTAAGTATATATAAGCTCTATAGGCCAGTCAGTAATTTTAGAAAACAGACAATGCAGACAAAAAGAGAAAAATATTTTTGGTGTGTTGTGTCCTGTATCAAAATTCTAGTGTGTACTGCTGATTTACATGGATTATTACTTTATTTGAAAGTAGATGAGGTTTCATCCAAAGGTTTTGTAGGAGGGTAAAGTAAGATATGGAAGAACTCTTGCCAGAGGCATCTTGATGAACAAGAGCTGGGGGTACAGAAATAAAATCAACATCTTAATTCCAGTATTTTTTTTTTAAAAAGATTATTTTATATTGCAGCTGCTATACTATAACTGGTTTTTATTAAAAAGCATTTTTGTAATAACAAGTCATATAACTTGTATTAAGTAACATGAAATACAAAAAATAGTAATACTTATATCTATCAAGGTTAGAAAAAAAGCACTAAAAATTTACCAGTAGAAAACTGTGATTTGTTATGCCTCACCCTCTGAACTATCTGCAAATTTTTTTAGTATAAAAATCTGTGTAGTCTGAAGGGTAAGCTGACTAAATTCACTCAAGAAAAATCAAAAGCAAAGATGGCTTCCTCCGGCTCAGGGAGTCACAAAGCTTCAAGTTAGATGGAGAGTGGGAGGGAATTCAGGGGAAATATCATTATATACTTGCTTTATTTATTTACTTTTCCCAGGCATTTTGTTCTCTCTGAAAAAGGGGATCCTTGACTAGATGATCCTTTGGCCTGAGCCTGTTGTGCCCTTTTTTTCTCAAAAACTTGGATAGAAAAGTCAGGTAAAATGATGAGAAATTCTAGGGTTTTTGGCTACAGTCTGAAGCTGTCTGCTTTTACAAGTTTAACAGAAGATGTTATGACTCTGGAAGTAACAATAGAGCACTTTTATTATGGTATGTTGGAAAAAGTGGATGAATAAACATTTGTGTAGACTGTGTGTTCTTGTAAATGTTTGGGGCTGTATTTGAAGTGGAAAATATAGTCTCAAATAGTTGCTTGCAATAAATCTAGTCCTAATAAATCAGTGCTCTGAGTGACACATAATTCAAAATTAGAGCAGCTGGATGTCAGTTAACATGGACTGCTTCTCAGCTTTTGCTGAGTAAAGATATCAGTTTTTTCCCTCTTCTTTTTCTCACAAAAACCTTTTAAATTATTTGTTTGTTTGTTTATTTATTTTATTCATAAGAATGGGAACAGTGTGGTAGGGTTACTTGTCAGTAACACTGCCACAGAAAAAAAATGAAAACTAAGCAAAATGTCAACATAATTTCTATAGGAAACCAGAACAGTTTCTTTCCCCATTTTTTAAATAATCCTACAGTGTTTTTTAATAGCAAGCCTTTGAAAGACTTTTCACTTTCTGGCACTAGATGTGTTCAGAGTAACTGTGTTTTGTATTACCATCTTGCTCTGGAATATCCTGGTGTTAAAAAATATTTTCCTTTTCCCATAGATGCCAGCCAAGATGTGCTGGCGGTAGAAGAACTATTATTATGTGAAAATTATCAGCTATTGTGTGCTTCATGAATGTTATTCCTGTCTGATAATAACCTCTTTCTGTGTGTGCCTATTCAGGAATCACTCCCATACCTGATCTATTTCAAACAGAGTTCTGCTAAGATCATTCATTTGTGTGGCTCAGCCTCCACATTGACCTTGATAATGACAAGAAAGTTATCATTTTTATAATTAAGAGTTTGAATGGGATGGCATTAGGTGCAAGTGTCTGCCTTCTGAAAGTGGAAAGGCAAGGTAGCTTGCAAGCAATTGTGGAAGATGATTAAGACAAGGACCTACATTACTAGGTGTTGACAAGCATGAAATAAAAGCCAACTACTTCAGCTATGTTACAGTAATGGTATTCTAAAATCCTTTCACACAGATATTTGTTCAGATAATGTATGCATGCTTTTTCCCCTTTATTTTTCTAAAAATTGGGTGACTTTTTTTCTGTAAAAAGGCAAAAAAATACCGTACAAACTGGATAGGATGTAGATGATCATATGAAGTTACATAACTGATCACCTATACAGAGAAATGCAAAGCAATCAGTCCTTCCATAGGAATGACTGAGCTGTTTCTGATAAGATGTTAAGTGATAAATAAATCTAGATGAAAGAGAATCACAGAAGAAAGCCAGTGAGGCTGGGATGTGCCCTTTCTCCTTTCAATTAAGAAGGGAATATAGAGTGAGAGGAAGTTTAGCCACCTCTGGCTGAAGATGAATGAAATGCACATTGTGCTGCCACAGTGTAATTTAATTACTTGATTTGTTTATTTAGAGCACTCCATAAAAGCATGCCATAAGAACTGTTGAGATTTAGATTTTTCTGTCGAAGTCTACTTTGAAAATAAAATGCCTTGATTATACAGCATACACATCTCTGTCCCTAATACTTTTATTTCTATTTGGATGTAATTTTGTCACATCTATTCCTGCTCATAGGAAAAAAAAAGTGTCTACTTGTATGCTTTAAGCAAGTTGATGCTTCTAGTGCTAAACAGGAATAGTACAGCCTAATCCCCTAAATGGGTACTTTGAAATTTATAGGAAACTAATAAATAAAGTAAATACTTTTTTTTATTTGCTTCTTGACAATTGTGGAGGGAGACCTACAGGAAAGTAATGAATGACATTCTCATGCCTGATTTCTGTAACTGAAAAGGATGAAATCATGGAATTCTGGTTTTGTTTCAGCTCACTGGGGTCTTGCTACTGACCTCGTCTGAGCCTCACTCCCATTTCCTATGGGTTGCACCCTGTGCTAGGAGGGAAACTGAAGCTGTTCAGCTAAAAGGGTTATATAGCTTAATATTTTTGGTGTCTCTGAGTTGTGTGAGAGGCCCTGGAGTTAGATGCAGCAGCTTAGAGGACAATTAAAGCCTTTGTGTTGACCTGAGAAAGGAGGCCTGTTCGCACCTATGGCTTGGTATTTTAATTGTAACAGCTCTGTATTTTTAGAAGCCTAATGGGAAATTGTGTAAGTTTGTTCCAGGGTGTATTTCAGTAGTCATCCTTGCTGGTAAGCAAATTTCCAGATTAATTTTATATGGTTAATTGTATCAAATTTATGGAGGAATCATGGAGGAAAACAACAGGTCTACACAAAAGAGCATCAGCATGTAGAGATTACACGTTTCTGTATTCATTACTTAGAGCTTTCAAGGCTGATACAAAGCTTTTACTTTCTAAAGATTTTCAACTCTAAGAGAAAAGAAAATGTATTGTAGTGGTCTTGTAGCTGTCTAGGATTTGAATTTCTGCATAACCATGATTATGTTTTCTGGTTGTGATGAAAGCACTGACATGTTCAGTGGCTGTGTATACATTAGTCCTTTTTGTTAGCTTGGCTAGATTACCGTGTCCTTCCAGATGCTGTCTGCCTTCTCAGTTTGATGTAGAACCTGCTCAGTTTTTCTGTCAGGAGCCAGCTGTGCTTGCACGTGTTCTCTGTTATACTTAGGGAAGAGGAAGAAACCTGACACACTGACCAGAAATGCTTGCTTGTAATGTTAAGGACATTAGTAGCCAAAACCAGTTTACTTTCAAGATATTTTTTTTCTGAAAAATGTGAGTTATATCGACAAATTCCTTTTTTTTTCAAGAAAATGTAATTTTAAATTTTATTGACTGTGATACAGCTGTGCTTTGTTTGCTTGGACAAAGCCAAGGTTCTTTCCCCAAACCTGTTATAAATTGAAGAATGGGTTAGATCTTAACAGAATGGGATTATGACTGGTTTCAACTGGCTCAGGGGCTTTCAGACTTCCATGCCTTTAATACAGCCACTCATGTTTTCCCCCTTCATAATGCATATGCATTTGGGCACTGCTTTGGGATGAAAGAGCATGAAGAATAAACTCTCTCTGACATTTGCAGAAGGTAGTAGTTGTAACTCATGAGAGAGGTCACTGGTGGGACAGGAGGTTTGCATTGTGTCCTCTTTTCCTGCTGCCAGTCATTTACTTTTTATAGGCTTTAAACATTAAAATAAAAATGATTTCATATTATAAGCACTTCCTTTGATGAAGTATACAAATGTCATTTGAAACAAAGTAAACTAATCCTATGGTTGATTTAGAGTAAACATTCCACTGGAGTAGCTTTTTGTTAGGACTTGATTTATTTGCATCACAGCTCTTTTTAACTGATTTTCCTATTAACAAAACTCAAATGATAGCTCCTAGGAAGCCTTTAGAAAGGGTCTGAGATGAGCCTATTTAAATGTGTTAACCTTAGAAGAGCTATTTTTCTTAAATAACTGTATATAGGACCTTATCCTTGCAGGTGTATCAATAGTGAAATAGTTTTTGAAAGAACTTGTAGCTTAATTTCAAACAATGTTGGAGGTCCCCCTCCAGCCCAGTATTCTGTGATTGATTCTATGAGTATTAAGACAAACATACTGTCAAGTCTGTTTTCTAAGCTCATATTTTTTTATTTCTTGTCGTGGTTAAACACACCTTTTGTTCATTCTTAGTATTTGTGCGGGGTCTCATGGGATGGAATTAATTTTCTTCATGCAGCCCATATGGCGCTATGTTTTAGATTTGTGACCAAAACAACGCTGATATCACTGATGTTTTTGCTATCGCTTATTTACGCAAAGCGACAAGGCCTTCTCTGTTCCTCACTTTGTCCCCACAGGGAGTAAGTTGAGGGCGGGCAAAAATTGGGGGGGGGGCAGCACTGGGACGGCTGACTTGAGCTGACCAAAGAGCTGGTCCATGCCATAAAACGTTGTGCTCAGCAATAAAATTGCCAGCGGATAGTTTTTCCAAGGTAACGTTTGCTGTACAAATGGCTGGGCATTGGTCTGGTTGTGGGAGGCGGCGAGTGACTGCCTTTGCATCGCTTGGGGTTTTTTAATTAGGTTTTCGTTTCCCTGACTTTTTAAACTGTCTTTATCTTCACCCATGAGTTTTTCCTCACTTTTGTTCTTCTACCTCTCTCCCCCATCCCACTGGACTGAGTAATCAAACAACTGGATGGGAGTTCAGCTGCTGCCTGGGGTCAACCCACCACAGTGCATGTCAATTAAAAGCTTGTGCATTCTGTTTTTGTAAGGATGTTAGAATTTTGATGTTACATTGTAGATTAAAATTTATAGATTTATGATCTTTGTACAGTGGGAGAAATAGTCCAAGTATAGAAATTAATGCAAACCCTCTTTTCTTGTGCCAAATCTGAAATCCCTTGATATGGGAAATTTCTTCATGTGGGTAGAGAGAAGTAGTGTCAGCTGCAAAAACATTGAATGCTTTTGAGCAAACTGGGGATCTCCCCAGAAACTTCACTACGTTTAGGCGATAATTGTTGTTTGCCAACTGAAATATACATAAGGTATACTTTATTTCTTATTTAATGAACATACATACACATAATCCAAGATTAATTCTGTTACTCAGTTTGGCTTTAGTGTAAAACAAACATGAGCACCCAAACTAGTCATAGAGCCTGTGCTTTCACATTATGTTAAGTCTGTTCAAACACTTTCAAACTATGGAACAATGTAATCTTAAATGAGAGGTGTTTGAAATACTAGTCCAAATTTATTCTTGGTTCCTGAGATCTCTGCTGCAGGGTTCAGAGGAAAATGTAATGTAATAAGAAAAATGGGACACTGTAGAGGTAAGCAAAAGCAGTAACTCTGGGGGGACCTCCAAAGAATTCAGGTTAGCGCAGAACCTTCTGAATTGCAGTATATATACCACTAAAAGTTTTGAAGTGTGGCAGGTTAAGTGTCAGCTACTAATGCTGGTAGTTGTTGCAAAGGTAAATGCTGCTGCTGCTACTGCTACTGGAAGAGTTTTATAAACTCCTGAACTCACAGATAAAAAAGTGGAATTAGCGATGTTGTTGTCCTGACACAATGCACTTGCTAAGCTTTTTGACGGCCAGTGTGCCTGGAGCTGTAGGCTCTTTTACTCTCTAAACCCTAACCTTAACCATAATGGCTGCTTTTCACGGGAACAAGGGTCCTCCCTGCCATACCTGGCGCTGAATAAAATGTAGAGTTGGCGAAGTTTTCACTTTGCTGCGATGCCCTAGCAAAGCCGTTTTGATGGCCAGAGAGCGTGGAACTGTAGGCTCTTTTAGTCTCAAAAGCCTAACCCTAACCCTAATTGCAGCTTGGCAGAGGGGCCGACGTACTGAAAGTCATCTATCGCACAGATGAAAAAGTGGAGGCAGCATTCCTGTTGTCCTGCGGTGATGCTCTTGCAAAGCCATTTTGATGGCCAGTGTGCCTGGAGCTGCGGGCTCTTTTACTCTCTAAACCCTAACCCTAACCCTAATGGCAGCTTGGCACTGGGGCTGAAGCAGTGAATGTCATCCACAGCACAGATAAAAAAGTGGAATTAGAGATGTTGTCCTGAAACGATGCACTTGCTATGCATTTTTGATGGCCAGTGTGCCTGGAGCTGAAGGCTCTTTTACTCTCTAAACCCTAACCCTAACCCTAATGGAAGCTTGGCACTGGGGTCGACATACTGAAAGTAATCCATCGCACACATGAAAATGTGGAGGCAGAATTCCTGTTGTCCTCCCGTGATGCCCTTGCAAAGCCATTTTAAGGGCCAGTGTGCCTGGAAATGTACGCTCTTTAACTCTCTAAACCCTAACCCTTACCCTAAAGGCAGCTTGGCACTGGGGCTGACGCATTGAATGTCATCCAAGGCACAGATAAAAAAGTGGAATTAGCGATGTTCTTCTCCTGACACGATACACTTGCTAAGCATTTTTGATGGCCAGCGTGCCTGGGGCTGTAGGCTCTTTTACTCTCTAAACACTAACCCTAAGCTTAACCCTAACCGTAACCCTAATGGCAGCTTAGCTGTAGGCTCTTTTTTCAGAAACTCATCCATTGCACAGATGAAAATATGGAGGCAGCATTCCTGTTGTCCTGCTGTGATACCCTTCCAAAGCTGTTTTGATGGCCAGTGTGCCTGGAGCTGTAGGCTCTTTTACTCTCTAAAAACTAACGCTAACCCTAACGGCAGCTTGGCACTGGGGCTGACTCATTGAATGTCATCCACGGCAGAGATAAAAGAGTGGCATTAGCGATGTTGTTGTCCTGACACGATGCACTTGCTAAGCAGTTTGGATGGCCAGTGTGCCTGGAGCTGTAGGCTCTTTTATTCTCTAAACACTAACCCTAAGCCTAACCCTAACCCTTGACACGACTTGGCAGTGGGACTGAAGCATTGAACGTCATATACAACACAAGTAAAAACATGGAATTAGCGATGTTGTTGTCCTGACACGATGCACTTGCTAAGCAGTTTGGATGGCCAGTGTGCCTGGAGCTGTAGGCTCTTTTACTCTCTAAACACTAACCCTAAGTCTAACCCTAACCCTAATGTCACCTTGGCACTGGGGCTGAAGCATTGAACGTCATCCACAGCAGAAAATATAGAGTGGAATTAGCGATGTTGTTGTCCTGACACGATGCACTTGCTAAGCATTTTTGATGGCCAGTGTGCCTGGAGCTGTAGGCTCTTTTACTCTCTAAACCCCAACCCTCAACCTAACCGTAACCCTAACCCTAATGGCAGCTTGGCTCAAGGACTGACGTACTGAAAGTCATCCATCGCACAGGTGAAAACGGGGAGGCAGAATTCCTGTTCTCCTGCCGTGCTGCCTTTGCAAAGCCCTTGTCTTGTCCAGTGTGCCTGGAGCTGTAGGCTCTTTCACTCTCTAATCCCTAACCCTAACCATAATGGCTGCTTTTCATGGGAACATGGGTCCTCCCTGCCATTCCTGGAACTGAATAAAATGTCGAATTGGTGAAATTTTCACTTTGCTGTGATGCCCTAGCAAAGCTTTTTTAATGGCCAGAGTGCGTGGAACTCTAGCCTCTTTTTTCTGCTTCTTGCAACTGAGTCAGACTTAGTCTTTATTTTTAATTTTTAGAGGAATTTATTCTGTAAGAGGAATCATAGAAGACATAGAAATTAGGCCTTCAAAGCATGTCAAGTGTTTCTTTACTTCGTTCTCTTACCCCAGAGCTGTATCATTTATAGACATTTTCCCTAATGAACATTTAAGATGTATGTGGGCACAGAACTCCAGCATTCATAGACAGTTTGTTCTAGTGTTTTGCTGTTCATATTTCTAGAAACCATTTTTCAAAAGTGAAATCCTGTTGGCTTATCTCATCTTTACAACCTTCTGAAAGACAATATTACAATTTATTTGTCCACCATAGGATCATCCACATCCTATAAAAAATCTCAAAGTTATCTGCTTTGATGTATTTGAAGAATGTTATGTTGGCTGAAAAATGCTTCTTGTTCCTGCTTGTTTCTATCAATTTTAGTTCTTTCAGTCTTAATTTACAGTGTTTTCACTCTCATTCTTCTTGCTGTTAGTGAAAAGAACACAGGCTAAAATGATGCTTCTCTATAAAACCTACAAGATTTGTTGTTGCTGTTCATTGCTCAACGCGAGTGAAATATTTTAAAAACATTAATTAATGCAGACAATCTAGAAGATAACTGATTTTTTCAAACAAAAGCTTATTGGTATGAGTAGTGTTGTAAGTAGAAAAGTGGTTTGCTGCATATGGCATTCCATTACCTAGCTAGACATGATAGCAATGCTTGGTAAGACTGGTAGGGCTTCAGACAGACTAATATCTCTGGATTTAAGCCATAAGGATTGTTATGAAATCAGGACACTGGGACACATGCTATCTATCAGACTACTGTTCTAAAAGATGAGATCCTTTAAAGGTCTTAGCATACTCAGCTAAGAATCTGTTTTCCAAAGGGGAAAAGTGGTCAAAATTCATTGTTTGGATAAAATAATAGAAATAAGTCATTTTTTCCCTGGATTCTTCTTTTGCATCAACAGACAGGTAGACAGAAAGGTATTTCTTGTGTTCTTTGTGGTAAGACTTGCCAAAACTCCATTTTATAGTGGTTTTTTTAGTAAAGCTTCAGGAAACCATGTCACTAATACTTGCTTTTGTTGATTGCTATATGCTTGTCACAGTTGTATTCAGCCTTTGATCTTAAAACATTTATTTTATTAGATCTCCTAGATTATATCTAAATTAAATGGTTTTGTACTGTTTGAAATAGGTAATTTTTTCTAATTACTAGGTAACTATATAATAGCTATGTAAAATGCAATTTTTCTGTAATTAGCTTTATTTTTAACCTCTAAAAACAGTCTGAGCTAAAATCCTCTTCTTTTTTTTGTAAAATAATATACTTAATATATGCTAAATTAGAGGTTTTCAGAAACTGTGATTTCTCTCGTTATCGTATTTTCATTAATAAATAAATGATTAGGAAGCAAATTCACAGAGGAGGAAAGAATCTGTGGATTTATGAAAAGCAAAAATTATTGCCTGGATTTAATGAGTGAGAATAATGGCATGTTTTGTGCAGTAATTGTAAATTGTTTTATCATATGGTACGTAAATGAAAGTCTTTTATTGAATGCTATGCCAAAACAAACTAAGTTAAAGCGGATGTCTATTCCCCTTCAGATTTATTTCATCTGAAACTGAGATAATAAATTTTTGAAATAAGGCCAGAAAGTAAAGATAATCAAATCACCAGACCTGAAACATCTACGTTCCTCTATTGGCTATCATTTTACAGATTAAATAATTTTAATCTCTTTTAGTATTTTACTCACACACTGTCTTTGATTAGGGTACCTGCATTATTAAATACTTTGACAGAGTACTGCTTAAATTATGACTTGGATACCCATAAAGATCAAAACACAGGAAGAGCTAAGACTTATTTCTAGTTAACCACACTACAGTAATTGTTTCCTTAAATATTCAGCCCAGTTATTAGTTTTGGTTTATGCACAAAATGATTGTAATCAGCCATATTTGCAGGTTATGAAGTAGTCGGTGTGTTTTGATATTCAGCTAGTTAGCTCTTTCTCAGATAACAAACCAAAAACTTACTAGTGTAGTAGTAAAAGAATAACTTGCATGATGCTATATTGCTCCTCAAAAATTTCACAATATATAATGATGTTAGAAACACTGCATGCAAAGTGTAAGAAGATTGATTCTTATATCATACCCAGAAAAACACTGCTATCTTGTTCTAAAATATAATAAAGGCAGACATTTTTTGAGACACAGAAAAAATAATCTTCAATCATTTTATACCGTTAAAGCTGGATGGAGTTCTAGGACAGTTCACTTTTTCAAATGAGGAAAAAGCCTGGAATGTTCAAAGTACAGTTTCTACTAGGTGTTAAATATAAGGCCTAAATTTGAAATTTTAACTTCAGAAACTGGATCTAAAGTTAGCAGCCCCTGAATAGCAACTTAAACTGTCTCTAAGTAAAAAAATTAAGCTAGCATGTTACCGGATTAAAAGTGTTGGGGAGGTTTTTGCAGGAATTAAAGAATTATGTAATGTGCAATCAGTCTAGCATTTATAGCTCAGTGGTTTTAGACAGCCTGAAATTGAACTGGAGCTTGTAAAGATAAAGATTCATATCTTCTAAGAACTGCCATGACTTCTGTTTGAAATAAAATGCTGTTCAGGATAAGAAGTGCTGTTTGATGTTCTTTTTTTCAGGACATCAGGATACTCATGATGAACATCACTGATGTTCATTTACCTAGTACTGAAACATGTCAATTTGAGTAGATGCTGAAAATACCTTACTTTCTTCTACCTCCAAGCAGTAGTTGGGAAGCCATTATACTGTATAGTCTAAATTTGATGGTGGAGAAAGTTGAGTCTAATAAATCTTCTCTACCTACTGAACCTGTGCAACAAATGACCAGAATAATTGTGAAGAGAACAGCAAAATCTCTAGACAGGGTTAAATTGTTTCAATTTATTTCATTTGCTCCTGACCTTAACCTTTTCAAATTATTGCTTTTTGTAAGAGACAGGAATCTGCCTAATAAAGTGAAAATTTCATGAGCTTTCTGAGTAAATTCTTACTCTGTTATGCAGGAATAGGTGGTATCTTACAAAGCACTGTTTTACAAAGACGTTGCTCCCAGCTCACCATTAAATGAAAGAAGGAGTGATATTTTGTTGGACACATATTCCAAGCCCATATTGTCACTACTTACCAAGAAAACAATTTTGAGAAACTTTTGAAGCATAACATCATGTTGCAAAGAACCTGCCTCTTCAGCCTGCTTTGTCAAATCACCATGAATATTCTGGCTTTTCAGGCAGTTGGTAATAAAGCCAAAAACACAAATCACAGTACTGCAAGGAAACTTCTTTATCAACAATCATCCCTAAAGCTTCATCTTAAATTAATTAGTTTTCTTCTCTAGGTGGACTCCTCACAACCCAATGATATTGGAATCTGATCTTAAATCAGAAAAATTAATAATTTTTAGACTGTCATAAGCATGTTAAGTACTGCCAAATTCATATCAATTAAAATATAACTTATTTAATACTGCATTTTTATAACTCCCTATCTCTCTCACACACACACATACACATGCTTTTCATTGTATTTTGATTGGATGACGTGTCACCTATAGATATTGCAGCACAGTTCATATAAAACTTTGGTCTATGCCCTTAAAACAATATTTGAATATTCAACAATTCTCTGGCAGCTATAGCATTTTAAATCATTGACACATTTTCCTACTGCCAAAGTTTACAC
Organism: Atrichornis clamosus; assembly: GCA_013400975.1. NCBI lineage: Eukaryota > Metazoa > Chordata > Aves > Passeriformes > Menuridae > Atrichornis > Atrichornis clamosus. The sequence continues at coordinate 46,762 of WBMZ01011869.1, forward strand.
AATGTTTTTTCACTTTGCATCTCTAAGGAATCAAACAAAACCAAATGTTTTAAAATGTTTTAAAACAGTTTTTAGAGTTTGAAAGGAAACATGAAGAGTAGGCTAATCAGCGTTAGGAATTGTAAGTCATACAACACTTTATTTGTTTAGGTAGGCAAGCAGAGTTACATGATAGGGTGGAGGCAGGATATCCTAATCATCATAAATTTTTTCCTCTATAATTATGAACCCTAATCAACATTTTGTGTGCCCTTTTCCCTTGTGCAAATACCCAGCTTGTTAGTACTCTTTATGAAGTCTAAAATCTTATAGTTTGTCTGTTCTACAAAGGCCTAGCTATCCTGAAGATGAGTATTTTAGTTCATATAGACTGTTTTCTTAAATTTATTAATTGGAAACATGATGAAAGGAAACATTCTGTTTTTTCCAACTCTTGTTCTAATTAGTCCTAACTGCGTATGGAAATCTGGAAGTATTGGCTCTCTTCTCCAAAGCATGCATTATAGCTGCACTATTCTTTTTGTGACCTCAAATCAAGTAGACTTCCAGCATAATTGATGACTGTATGTGACATTAAACCCTTACTTACGGGATAGAAGTTCTTGAGTTCCTCCTAGGTTTCTATGGTCACAGATGAGAAAGCTGACTGAAATTTGCTGGAACTTCCTCTCATTTGTGAAGTGCAGTGTGAAGGGCAAAAGTGCTCAGAAATAGCTATGGAGTTTAAGATCTCACCACTCCCCAGATTAGCATGGAGACTCTCTGAGAATCTGTTCCGAGACACCATGCAGTTGGCAGTGCCTCAGCCATAAAGCTCTAGCTATCCTTTAAACAGAGATTAGTAATATCTGAGTGATGGTACCCTATTGTATTGGTGTTGTCTTCTCTTGGCCCACTGCATCTAGTGCCTGTATTTGGAGAGGGCAGCCTAATTTGTGAATGGACCAGAGCAGAGTAAAGAATTGCTCACAAATGGGGATGAGCTGAATGCAGGAGTCCCAAAACTGAGAAATTTGGGGTGGAAGAATTTCCAAACTGGAAAAATATAATTCTATGTTGAGAGCAGAATGAATAAACAATAAGAGTACAATTTCTTTGCTTGTCCTAGTGGCCTTTCAAAGTGAGAAGGTAAATTAGCTGAGCCAGTTAGCTAATTAACTTAGCTAAACTTAGGAAATATCTGCATACCCTGAAAAGATGCATGGGGGCAATAACATTCTCAGAATGCAGAGAGAATTTTTCTTTCCAAAAGCAGTGAATTAAAACATTGGTCAGACACACCTTTTAAGGAAAATTGTGAAGACAATTTTAAACCCAAAATTTTATATAAGTTCTTCATATGTACCTGACAAATACTTGTTATCTATAACAGCAATCAAACAACACTTTTTCTTCATGTAATGTGTTGGGGGATTTTTTTTTCTCTTCTTTTATTTTATTTTATTTTATGTTGTCCCTTACCCAAGCTCATCTCTAGCATTGTTGCTGAAGTTATGAGTAAGCTAGAAATTACTAAAGAATTACTTTGTAGAAGTGCACTCAGTTTTAATAACAGTCTTGCCATTGGCAGAAAAGTAATGGTTGGGGCAGCTGGAAGGGAGACCAGGCCATGTTCATCAGCCTGTTTAAGAAAGGTTCCGGCAATGGTCTGAATAATTTTGTGGCTTATATTTTTAATAGAGAAACCTCATTTTATTTGAGAATACCACTGGTACTTCTCATTTGGCAGAGCCAGTTACTGTGAGTTTCTCTTGTAGCTTTCTATAGAAGAGAGACTTTATTGTTCAGTCACTTCTTTTGGTGAATAAGCAGCAAAAGTATAGGGTTGGCAGAAGCATAAATTAGGTTTGAATGTTCAGTTGTATACTTGCAGATGTTTTCATATATTAATCATATTATTTTTTTTAACTTCATGGATTTTTTCCCACTCAGGTGTATTTCTATAGAAATTAAATTTTTTTTTAAATAATATTTGTGAACAAAAATTATTCATTTTCACAGAAGTGTTAAACATTTGTTTAAAAGAAAGACACCCTCACACACAACTTTTACTAAAAGTCCCTCATGTTTTATAAAAAATATCTATACTTTCTGACTCAATTATTCTGTTTTACAACCAGCTGTGAGCTGGCACTTATCGAGGCTGAATTTATTACATAAAATATGAAAGCAATAAGTATCTACAAAGTTTCAGTTTAAATCAGGTTTATTTTTTAAGTAATCATTTAATCAAAACCAGATGTGTCTTCTGATGTTTGATCAGACAGAGGCTAATAGATGAAAGCTAGAACTTGAATATAATCAAATATGAATGTATGGAAAAATCAGTCTTTTAGAGTGAATGCTTGTTTGCTAGGATATGTCAGATTGCAATAAAACTCAGACTTCAAAATTTTTCCAGGAAAAAAAAATGTAATCAGTTTCAGCTCCAAAATGGCATGTAATTTGTTGTTTTTCTAGGTCAAAAAAGAACAGTAGTCAATTTTATATAAATGAAAATAAAGGCAAAGCATATCAATAAAACAATTATGAAATGACAGATCACGAGGCAGGCAATTAATTTTGGAACAGAAAAAAACCCTGGACATTGCATAGGACAGAAATACCTACATGTAACATTGAATTGTTGATTTAGACTTCACTCATTTGTTTGACAGAAATGAAGTTGTGAGTTCAGATTGGTGCATTTGTGTATGTTTTAAAGTCTTCCTAATTTAATTTTGCTCTAAAAAAATTGGGGTTTTTGTTATTTAGTGTCCCCCTGCCCATGCTTTCTCTCCACCATATTTGTGCACCCTCCCTGAAATGGTTATATTATACGTACACTATATACAATGTGCAACATCTAGTATTGTGTCCTTAGGTCCATGTGTATATTTATATAGTGTTATAAGTGACAAATTTCTACTTTTTCTGTTAGTATTTCCTTACCTTGTAGGTTTTCATAGGATGTATAGTAGCTAATAAAGAGGCGTTCAGTACAGTAACTAATTTCTAATTTTGGTTCAGATTCATCTTGGTCTCTTTTATTTCATTAGGGTCTTTCACTGTAAGAGCTTCAATATACGGAAGTGGTTGATAATATTTGATTTCTCCAGTTACTTTGATTTTACAAATGTAAAAGCAAAACAAATATTCTGTTAAAATAACCAAAACTCATTGAATATATTTATGTAATTACATGTATATAATAAATGTGTGTATTGTATATATTATTATAATTTAACATATTTTTTAATGTTTTTTATGGATATTCTATGTATTCTACAATCTCTTTTATCTCACCTCAAATATACATAACTCTATGCTGCTCTGGTATCTGTAACATGTTAGATAGACAATTTCTAAGCCTTGTTTGGGTTTGGTTTTTTAATTTTGTTTATCTTCTATACACCCTTCTCATCAAAGAAATAAAAAAACCTGCACCAAAATACTGTTCCCGTAGAATACTTTTGTATCGTTGGAAACCATCAATTACACTTCACTGGCCTATGATCTTTTCTTGAAGTACATAGAAGCCTAACTCCCATGCCAAGTATTCTTTGATTAGTATGTGTGTAGATAACAAAATACCCTTCATCCTGGTTTTAAGAAATGATATATTGAATGGTTTATATTTTTCCTGACTACTTTTTGATTGCCTTTTTCCCACTGGGCAATACTGGAGCAACTTCTCAAAGTCAGTCATTGTCACTGAAGTTGGATGAGCTAGTCTGCTCCCATTAAGGCACCTGAAAAATTGAGACAGTAAGAGTTGTGTGGGTTTTTGGTTTGTTGGTTGGTTTTGGACAGGTTTTTTGTTGGTTTGGTTTGGTTTGGTTAGGGGTTTTTCTGTGAGTGTGGGTGTGGGTTTTTTCTGATTGTTTTTTTGTAAGGCTGTTTTTCTGAATGAGTCCCTGAGAATACTGCACTGGTTAACTGACTGTGCTAAGCATAATTCTAAGGAAAACTAAGGATAAGTACTTAAATTGGCTGAGATCATATTTAATTTCCTTTGTATCCCTCTAAACCTCTACCCTCAGAAACTGAGCTGTGGGTTTTACTTTTAAGAGTAGAAGGAAATGAGACGTGATATTCTCTTGTCCTCAGCGCTTGACGGGAGTTCATCTGCAAATTGTTTGGTCTAAAATTTTAAGTCCTATTGCACTTTAAAGTAGAGAAGGAACACTGTATAGTGCATGTCTTCCTTCCATTGCTTCCTGAGAGCCTTCATTAGCAGCCTTGTAAAATCCTGTGTTTTATCAGATTTCATTTATCTGCATTAGGGTTGACCCCATCATGTTTGCCCATTGTCTGCTTGCTCATACATTAACCCACAGCTGTCAAACAAGTAATAGGTGGAGGTCCAGTGGGCTGGTACTTCCTGCTCACTTCCAGATGTACTGATAAAAGAGCCTTTGCATAGCTGTCTCTCAGGGTTTGAGGGGCTGGCAGGCTAAAGCTGAAGGGCTGGTTTTCTTCCTCACATATCTTAAACACATATACACACATATCTCCATGTCGACAGTGTGAAAGCAAAACTTCCAAATGCAAGCTTGTTTTGATACACATTTTCAGTTCTCTTTTCTTGACTCTTAACAAAAAGTAGTATTTATGTCCTCATTTTTTTTTATGAAACATCTAATCAGAGACAAGTACAGTTCTGGTTGACAAAAGCACACCTTGCTATTCTTATGCACATCCTAATGGCTGAATAAGAAAAGTAAATTGAGTACCACCTATTCCATTCTATTAATGTTTTCTCTTTGGTAATTTTATAATAATTAATATAATAAAGCATTGCAGTGCTGAAATATCGTGTGATATTTCAGAAAATTTTTCAATGTCGATGATTAAAAACATAATTTAATAGACAAAATCTGCCAGTAATTACAGAAGTTACAGGATATTCTGGGTTACAAGGGACACACAAGGATTGTTGAATCCAACTCTTAAGTGAATGGCCCTCACAGGGATCAAACTCGCACAGAGACATCTGAATGATAATGGGGGAAAAAATGATGCTTTTTTATATATTGACTTGATTCAAATTCTCAAGTAAAGTAAAAACGAGACTCAAGAAATGTTGTATCTGTTTTTACATTGAAATTGGATACAGTTGGTATATTTGTCTAATTAGCTGCACTGTAGTAGAAAATAACTTTAGAATAATCTTGGCTCTGGAATACTGTACTGGAACTTGGCAGCTCTCTCTGGCTATTGTGATGTTTGAATTGAGCAGCTCAATCCCCATTAGGGTGTTAACCAACTTTATCCACAAAAAAATTGAGGAATTATAGGTAATTATAAATGCACACTGCTGGCTCTATATATCTGTAAAAGTTCTGTGGAGTTTGGAAGTCTATTGTCAAATCCTTTTTCTGGGAATTAGAGGGTGGAGTGTTTAGTGCTTCAAAAATATAAATAAATAAGAAAGGAAATGGGTGTGGTGTTCCTTGATCAATTGCAAACCCAGGTTGGTAAATTGAGACTTTTATACACTTGGATGTTCGTAATGGGTTGAACTAAGTGAGTATAGTTATGGGGAAACCTTTAAACACTTTGTGCTTGACTGGAAATTTTCCCCTAAGATCTTGATCTTGCAAGGTATAATGTGCCTTCTACTTAAATAAATGTGTATCTGTGGTAATAATATTTAGAACAGACCCTCATTAAATTCTGCATTTAATAGTAGAAAGAAACGAACTTCTGTTAACCTTTTCACTGCACACTCACAACCAGATATTTACATTTTGGAAAAGTACACAAATCAAGAAACCAAGGGTTGCCTGGTACAAAGTGATGCTTTCCATTAGCGATGCTTATTACAGCAATGAAGACATTCTACCCAAGTCTATCCCAGAATGTCAATGCTGTTGGCATCTCCATGTGCAATGCAGAGATTCTGTTTGGCTTGTTTGGGAGTTTGACGTTGAAATTTATCTGAAGAAGAGATAAAGCAAATGATGGCTCAGTAGATAAAAAGGCAAGGCTGACAGGGAGAAGCTGGGTAGTTAGGCACACATCAGAAGCAGGGGCGTAGTCTAAGCTTAAAATTGAGAAAAGTTGTGGAAAAAAGCTTTTATTGGTCATAAAACTATATATAAAATCTTTTAAGTAAAAGCTTTTTCAAAGACAGGTTTGGATTTTTTTATCATGTTACTTCCTTCTGAGTTGCAGAAGGTATTTTAAAAAGCTTCTTTTTTTGTTATAGCTGAAATATTAGATACACAAAGGAATGCAAGTCTGAGCTTGCACAATTGTAGTATTCAGCAAGAAATTGAAGTTTGAAAAATATCCATTAATTTTGTGGGATTAGAATTAATGAAATGTGATTTGCAAGACTTTCAGAAGTGATCTTCCTACATTTTCAGCAGTATGAGTGTCAATCAAAGATGTATTTCCACTTTTAAATATTTTTTTCAGATTTTTTTAAAATGGTGATATGTCTGAGTCTACTTGACAGATAAGTATGTGAGTATCATCTGAAATGAAACCTGTGGCAGTTTATCAGAGTAGAAGGAAACAGCAAAAAACTTCTTGATTGTTGAATATTCTCAATCTTCTTTGTAAAAATAAATGTTACCAAATATTAATCAGCTTATTTCGTTTATGAAAAATGATGAAAAATACCTGGACCCATTTCCTCTATCAAGTATATATATTTTCTTGAGGGGAAAATTAAAGAGCTAACATCCTTAAATAAGTCCAGTCAATTACTCATAAATATCAGATATTGCTTAATAACTAGACTTTAATGGCAAAAAGAATTAAATATAGCTATTTAAATTTCCAATGGGATTTAATCTGTAGTGATTATTTTCCTATGTCTCCTTTTGGCATCTGACAGAAGAACTAGACTCTGTAGCATGTAGAACTATCTAAAAAGTGTCGCTCTTTAACATTTTGTAGGGAGAATTTTAAGCAAAGTATGCTTTAAAGATGGGGAGCAAAATACAAAATGCAAATATTCCTTTTCATTTATTATTGTGACAGAACAGTAGTCTTTTTCCTTTGAAACGTCTATTTCCAATACAGAAGTCAATTAACGTCAACAATAAAGGAAAAAAAAGGGGTAAAATTAAATTTAAAATTGCATTGAAATGTTACACATTGAGTTAAGGTAATAATTCAGGTAAATTAAAATACATTTGTTCTGCTGGTCCCTCTTCTCCCAGTCATCATTTTTGGAGCTGCAAGGTGGTTTTTGCCTATATCAGTCTTACCAGCCAGAAACAGCTCTTGCTGTGATTTTCACAGTTCAGGTACAGAAGGAAAGACTGTACTGTAGTTTCAGTTCATTCTTTAAGAAATAGCAGAAGATAGTTTATAGGTAGTTACTTTTTGCCTTCAGAAGCTGTAACCTCTGAAATATTCAGAATAACAGACATAATTTTTTTTATTGGGGGTTTTTGTTTACTATTTATCTGCTTTTAAAATATATTTTATTTTCAATTACTACAGCAGATCTGTAAGTGGATATGGGCTGATATTACTGTAGGTTGTCATTAGTAGTTCTAAAGTTTGTTTTGTTTTATGTCTTCTTCAGCTGGAACTGTTGCCTTCTTTAAGGCTGATTACAAGCCATGGACTAAGGCCATCTGGCTAAGTTGCAACCCAGATGAGTTTGGCAAGGCAGAATCTTTTGAGCAAATGGCAAAATCTGCAGCTTCTCCCTCAATTACGAGTCAGTCTGCAAGCTGCTCAAATTGTCCTACAGTAGTTTCACCTTTTCAATAGCATGTTTTCTTCTTACTTAAGATACAGTTTTCTTTTTTTTTAAAGTCGTATGGTGTTTTTTGACTCCTAATAAATAAGTGGCTGCAAGAGAGATGCCTTAGGTCAGTTCAATGAAACTTTTTGTGGGCAATCTACAACTAGAAAAAGACTGAACTTCTAGATATATTTATTCTAAATAATAAATAATTTGGTAAATAAAATCCCTTAGGGAATTAACTCAAAGCCTTGGGAAGAAAGCTGTGCTCCTCATTTTTACGAGGTTAGTGTTTCATAAGAATCAACTCAGTCAGGTTTGTATTGCTGTTTTGTTTTAATATTTTGGTTTGGGTTTTTCTTCTGCTTGTTTATTGTCTTCTGTTTTAGTAAGCTTGATTTAAGGGTTACTCTTGTAATATTTACTGCAATAGTATTTTTGAATTTTTTAATATTCTTGTTTTCTATCACTCTCATATGCCCTAAGGAAACTTTTCACTGTGACATTCACAGGTCCAGAAGGTCAAAATACACCTCCCACTGATATATTTTCAGGCTTTATTTACAAGTCAATACTTACCTTTTTTTTACACAATAGTGATCACAATATCAAGTAAAAACATGTTTTAGCAGGTACTTAACAAGTCTTCACAGATGATTCATCTTCCAGCAATGCAGCCAAACAGTTTAAAAAAAGTGGACTTCAGGTTAAAAGTAGGTTATACAGCAAAGACAATTCCTTCTTCAGTTGCCAGCATATGTTTATACTGGGTGGGCTATTGGCAATGAACTGTTTTATTAATGAGTTTTTCCTGTAAGTTCCCTGCAGAATGTTATATTTTAGTTGATACTGTAACTAAGCTGTCTCTAAGGCAACCAGGCTTGCTTTTTGTCTTCTAAGATAGGAAATTTAAGACATACATATGGATACACTAGAAAAAGAGACATCTGTAAGGAATTTAGATACTACCCACACACTTTTCATTCCTGTGCTACCGTCTGATTCTCCTTACTTGTATTATGGGGTCCATTCTTGTAGATCTGACTTGGATGAATACATTAGAGTGAAGACTATCAAATGATTCCATAGAAAGGCATGCAAGGGATGCAAGGTGAAATGGAGTAGGCATTTTAAATACTCTATACTGGGTAACTTAAAGGTCTCAGAATTTAATTGAGATCACTAAGAGGTCGAATCAAGACAGAGTGAGTATTACCTAGAGAAAATGTCATGGTGTTAAATTGGAAAAATCTGAAAGTTCAAGGGCATCAGCAAAAACCTGATGCTCAGATGGGAAAGAGTTGGGTGAACAAGTAGTGTATTGTAATTTTCATGCCTCTTAGAGCAATGGTCAATTTATTAAGAGTAAATAATTGTATGACATGATTTTATTTAGAATTTGACTTTTTTGCTTGTAGTTCTACTTTAATGACTTTGCTTTATCACACACAGACAAAGTAAGGGCATTTATAGTTGACATTTACATCAGGCAACTTCTACAGCATTTTCTGTTGTATGAGAAAATGAGGAGAAACAACTTCAAGATTTCACCTATGCTAGTGTTTGGAGTTTTTCTTTTTTGTTGTCTTCAAAGAACTACTATTTTCTGAGTTGTTGAATGCTGGTAAATTGGAGGATGGTAAATTTACAGACTGGGTGAATTTGTCTTGATGCAGATTTCCTGCAGAAACCAGTGCCATCAAGAAAATGTGTTATTAAACAGCTCTAAGAATTTCACATACTGAATTCCTATTGGAACTGAGAAAGCCCTGATAATAATTATAGCAATTATAAGAAAAATCATTGAGTAATGACTGGACAAGTAAAGAAGTTTTTGGACGTTCACAGTGAAAGCTGCTCCAATGTAGTAATTGAATTTCAATACAATTCAGCCTATCCTCTTTCTGTTCAACAAAGTTACTTTCCCAACTCTCATATCTGTGAGGAACTGAAGAATAGTTTAAGGAGATAAGTTGATTTTTAAATTCAAATATTTTTAACGGTATACAAGGAAAGATGGTCTCTCTTTAAACGTTGTTGCCCTCAAAAAATTTAGTTGAGATTCAAAGTCTAGACATATCTTCTGGTGGAAAAGGACTCACAAAAAGGGTTCTTTAAATAACATTTCATGGTTAATTTTTCTTTAATGAATACAACTGAAAGAAATTGGTGCCTTAGCTGTTCTTAAAATATGCCACTATAATACACTACTGCTGAATATTGCCAAGTTTCTGAACTGTCAAGTGGTCTTTGTACTCATGGCTCCATGGAAAAAAAAAAAGTTGATTTCATGCCATATGATGACGTATAAATAGGAAAGCCTGTTTCCTTAGAGGATATAATTTACTTTTAACTTGAGAGAATATTTTGTCATCACAAATACGTCTAAATGTTGTCTCTCAGTTCTTGTCTGTTTCTTTGTTTTTGTCTTCTATCTTTTTTGATGAACATGCTCTCCAGGGGTTATTGTCTGTACGCATCTCATTTATGCATGATAAAAGTTGTTGCTAGATTTAATTTTGATTGTACAACTGTTTTCAGTCTTTATTTAAATTTCCTTTGCCATGAGTCAAATATTAGTGTAACTCAAAAAAAAAAGTGCTAGTATCTGATTCGGATACGGCGTTGTTCCACCCTTTATATAATCACATATTCTCCAGACATGTTAATTTAAATATCTATTTCCAAGTGGGTATAACTGTATTATTTTAATCATTCCATTCTTCCTATACCTCATCTCCTACTTCATGTATTCAGTGAAAGATACTTTCTTATTATTTATGAATTGTTGCCTATCAGTTTCTGAAAAAACTGGCCTTCTAACCCTACTCACTTCAGACAATTCCTCTCCTACAAATCCTTAATTTGATTAAAAATTGGATAACAATGTAGGTGAATGAAAAAGTATGTCTTAAAATACTTAATAAAATTTCTGTCTCCTAAGGTATTTTTCCTAAACATCACTATATTTGAAATTATATTGCTCTTCTGAACACTTGTATTTGTCAGATTTAAACCTGAAGGATGATTTTCATCCCACTTCCCCAAATATATTGACTTTCTGTTGTTGGGGGGTGGTTTTTCCTTTTTTCTTGTTCTTAATTTTTTTTCTCATTGGGAGACCATTCCAATATTCCCTCAGATTAGAACACAATAGTTTTAAAAATGTTTGGAGGCTCAGTACTGGAGATTCAGTATTGGTGGACTCTTGAAGTCAATTGATTTCTTAACTTTTATACATATATTTTTAGACAAAACTAGGCAATTTAGTTATCTTTTAATGAGAGCAAGATACTGCTGTTTAATTTGCCCTGTGATCCTTCAAATGAATCACAGTAGCACAAAAGGAACATGCCAATAGGATTATCAGCACAGCATGGTGTACACAGTTTCCAGAGATCCATATCTTAAAAAAAAAAAAAGCCTGTAGAAATAATATTATTATTGACAATTGCCTTTACAGGTTCAAGCTGGTATTTCTAAGTTACACTGATAAAGTACAAGGTAAAAGTTATGGTTAAGATATTTTCCTCCCAAATCACAGCTGTAGTTATGCATATTGTCAAGACATAAAAATTACTATTCCTGCTGTAAGAATGGTACAATGAGTAAAGACAATTGGTTTGGGATAAAACTGACCAAGTATTAGAATCCATAATACAAAGACTATAATCAGAATGAGTCATCTGCATTCATTTGTAGAGAGATTAAAGAAGTAGGCATTCTGTGGCATGAATTAACTCATTCTAAAATGGGTAAGATAAAACACACCCTTTCAGGGCTCTACATTGACTGTGAAGGGACACAGAGGTAACTCAGGTAAAGCCAAGCTGTCATGGCTCTGTCTACAGAGCTGGGAGAGATCTCCAGTCAGCTCCCAGATGTACTGTGTGTAATTGAAGCCAGATGTGAGCATACACTACTCTGCATAAATAATACATGGTTCTATTTTGTAGAGTAACATTTAATTAAATTTTGGTTTTATATTTTATTATATCTTTTTGACCTGTTCAGCTTCTTGTCCAATCAAAGAAAAAAAAAAAAAACCAAACAACAAAACAAGGGTAACTCTTCATGAACTTCTTAGAATCCTTAACATTTGAATTACAAGTACAATTATAATGCTAATTCTGTGTTCCTGCTAGGTTATGAAGGACAGGATTGTTTTAGCTTGCTAATATAAATTCTGGAAATGTATAAAAAATTTTGCATTAAAACATCTAACAGCTTGGTGGAATACTGTTGCTCCAGGAATTTATGATCACTGATGAAAAATAAGTAATGTAGGTGAAGCTGATTGTGATTAATGCAAATACAGTCAGGTTTGCAATTTTTCCCTTATATGTTTGGGCTGTATTTGGTCTTTATTTATTTAAGGTTTAATAAATGACATATGTTTATTCTTGAGAAAGTTGAAGAACTTCAGCTTCGTAGCTTTGTGATGAAGTAAATTCCATTGGACAGAGGAGACTGCATCTCTGATTCCTTCATAAACCACTCTTGGGAGAAATTTACTTAGAGGCATTGGAAATAAATGCTAAAGGGACACAGTGAACGAAAACAAGACCTCAGAGCTTCCCATGGGAAATGTCTTTCTTGTTAGGTCACACAATCAGGCTGTCACTTGTGTATTACATATTTGAATCTTTTCAGCACAGATATGCATTTACCAAAGAAGGGAAGGAGACTGGTCCCTTTACAGCCTACTCATAGCTTATCAGTTGGGGGATATGCTATTTCCTGGAAAGGTGCTCTTATCAGAAGATGATTGCACAAAAATAGGTTGTTCCTACCATTTGCAACTGGTTTTGCCCTTCTTCAAGGTACCCCCTCTAATCTAGAAACCTGACTACCTTTGTCTTCGGCTTTGGGTTTGAACAATGTACAGCAACAGCAAAGCTGTAGGACTCTTTCTCCTTACAGTCTTTTTGTGAGCAGCAGCCAGTTACGTTCAACCACAAGTTCACTGTCTGAGAGAAGAGTGCAATGTCTCATGCAGGCATATCCACACTCCCCTTTAGCAGTGGAATAGATTGGTCTAGACAACTTGAAATTTGCATTTATGTATTAGATTTCAGTGAGTCTTTTCAACTTCTAAATTTTTAAATATATTTCAAAAATACATAAATATGTTGTTGAATGCTTGAAAGGCTGAAGTTTTCCAGTCCTTCTGATCATTCTCTCTTAAGAAAAGCAGACAAAAACCCCCACCAATACATCCATTTGAAATGTGAAAGTAATTGAGCCATAAAAGTGAACTCTGACCTCACAAATATGTGAAAATTCAGAGGCTTGCTCAATCACTGTGTCTGTTCTTCCTTTTTAATTCTAGCACTCTTTTTCCTTCTTGATAAGCATGTAAATAAATAACCTACCTTCCCTATCCAGACCTTCCACTGTCTTCCCCTGTATATGCACAGTAATCAGAGAAAAAGATTATGAAAGGTAATTTATCATTATCAAATGTAATTATCAAATTGTGCTCCAGGTTATCCTGAAATATTCTGCTCTGCAGGGGAAAAAAAATCCTCAACAACTCATTGCTCGGTACAGGGTTTATTCCATTATCTCTCACAATGCTCAGGATAACTAGAAAGAAGAGGGCATCCTTTAACTTCTTTGAAAACCTGGAGAGCCCAAGTTTGGGTGTTTATGAGGGTACTCACTTCTGGTCTATCTCGTGTATCTTTTTTTCTGCAGACAGTGCAGATAGTGCAGACAGGCTCCTCCTTCTATGTCTAATGAATTCTGTTAATTTCCTTAAAAAAAGGGTTAGAGGAAAAGAAGGCCTTGTACATCCTTTCATTAGGAAATGAAATAAGTAGTTTCTTGGCATCTGGAGTGGGAATTAGTGTAATATTATGTAACACTTCCTCTGGTGATGTTTTGATAGAGTCAAAATCAATTAATTGAATGAAACTCAGACTGCAATTTTATAAAACAAATTGAAAGAATTATGAGAACCTAAATGCTAGTGACTTGATTTCAATTCCAAAGGCGAACATAAATTAAAAAGGCATCCCTTAGGAGCATTTCCAGAGCACGCTAGGTGGTGCTGTAATTCCAATAGCAATTGTTAAATGTGCTTTACTGCTTTCCTGTAAAGGTATAACTTGTTGCAACTAGCTTTTCATAGATTTCCTAATAATTTTGAAGTTTTAAATGTTTACAGTGTATTTTTAAGATGCTGTAACTGATTTTTATTTGGTAGAAACAACATTGAATCCTTTCATGATTTGATTTTTGGTATGGTGAAATAAAGTCCAAATATTTTGATTCTTATTGTACTTAGGACTGAGGTTTCAGACATGGGTTTTCCTCTGTTGAATAATTTTTTGAAAATTCTGGATGTCATGCGCAAAAATATCAACTGAAGAAACTTATAATCTGTGCCTGCACCTGTACAGCCACTTTACCAACATCAGTAGCAGTGAATCACACTGGTCATAGTCTGGAATAGGTGTGTCAGAAGTGCAGGAGAACATATTGGATTTAGATGCCCACCACTGTCCATGCTACAGTTATGTAGCCTCATGACCCCATATATAAGTTGTATTACTAGAAAAATGCCACTGGTCTTTGTGCTAAGCTGACAGGACAGCTTTGTGTTTATAAGGGCCTCTCTGGATCTTGTCTCGGTCTTCCTGGAAGTTTGTTTTAGCTTATTTAGCTGTTACAGCAATTACCTAATGAGAAGATGACCATGAATGACTTGTTCTATCTTTTGCTTAGCTTTGTGCAATTTTGTGGTATGGTGCTTATTGTTATGTAAATTGCCTAATAATAGGCAATAATATAATAAAGATGTTCTATATAGAATGAACTGTGTTTGACCCTGGAATAAAATGTAGGGTAGAGGGGACAGGGAATGACAGTAAAGCCTTTTAAATTATACCAGAGGCCCCATTGCTATAAACCACTCCATGCGGTCAGTCACCGGTCACCACAGAAATGCAGCCTTGGGACTGGTCAAAACCAGTGCTAGGGTTGCAAGGAGAACAGGGGAGAAGTATCCAATCTGGTAAAAAATGGTATGCATAGCAAATTTGGTTGTAGTGTGGAATTGTAAACCAGTGGCACGAGCAATGTGTAGAGCATGCTAGGAAGCACATCAAAACAGTGTTATACAGACCTTGCAGGGGAGGAAGAAAACCAATGTCATGCTCCTCCTTGAGAAGACAAGGAAACAGTCATCAACTTACACTGTAAGTCATTGACTTCTCCCAAAGGAAGAGTGTGATAAGGCCAAAAATAAGGTGTAGATACTAGTAAATGTGTGAACTCAACTTTGACTAGCACTTTGGAAGCTTTTTCTATAAAGACATATTTTCTTTTATTATACTGTTTTTATTTTTTCCCCTGGTAATAAGCAGGCCTGGGCTAATGATAATTCCTTGATTAGACTGTTATGATTTAAGATTTACAAAAATGAGCTTTTGCCCTTAAGATGCTTCTTTATCCCATGTGAACTGCACAAGTCGTAGCTCAACCAATTGATGGACATCTTAGATTTTGATCTGGAATCAATATCTCCAGCATTTTGACAGCACTGCATTTTATTGCATTTTATTTTTATAGATACAGAAGATATTTGGAAGTGGCAGGATGAGAGATTGAGACTTCATACCTGCGATGTATGCTTACAGATGATGTAATATTTAGTAAATCTTCCACAGATTCCACTTTCTCACTCTTCTGTACTCAAGTGTGTGTATTTAAGCAAACAGTAGGGTACCATTGGCATACATAATGTGACTAATTTCATTGTTAGTAAGAAGAATGAAAATTGAGTACAACTTTTAAAGCAAAAATAAGTCTTTGCAGGGCTGAATGAAATTATCTTGGAAATATTACCCATATTTCTTTTTATATGTATGGCTTAAAAAAAGTGATATGCATTCACAGTGGTCTTATTAAGAAATCAGTAACAGCTGGAAATACTCTTCAGTCTTGACGTGAATTAGGAATCATGTGGGAAGATGTGAGAACATTCCAGTTCAACATTTAAATTAACAGTTTTAGACAGTTTGAACCCATACCCTATGAACAAATCAAAGAACATATATAATTTTTAGTTCTACACAAGTCATATATTGCTTTACTGTATCAGAGTTTGTCCAGGTTATTTAAATAGAGCCCTTCTCTTGTCAGGAGTCCTGCATTAAACTACAGTTACATGTTGACATTCATTAAGAAAGAAAGATTTCATCAGATGTTTGCTATCACATCAGAAGGACTTTGCTTTGGGTAGGCAAATATTGCAGACATTAGTTTAGCTTAAATAAGCCTAAAAATAGTGAAGATTTAAGAGAATACTTTAAAAAGTATTTTGCATGCTGTCAGCACTGATTATTTTTGAGTTTTCTAAATTGGTTTAAACACAAAAAATGCCAAACTCCATGTTAGGAAAACCTTTGCTCCTACTTTTGCTTTTCAGTTTTCTGTCTGAAAGCTTGTTTTATTCAGTGTTTTATCTATTACCCTTATTTATTAAAAAGCATTTCAATTCACCTTTCTAATGGTACTTTCACCTTGAAAATTCTTTAATTTCTCAAATAATTGAGGGGTTTTTTGAAATGCAAAATTATACACAGTTATGTCAAAATTGAAACAAAAATGAAGAAATGTATTCTATTTTATTAATTTTTTTCATTCTAATCAGAAAGTAATCATGCAACATTATCTTTTCTGTTATTTCAAACTCCATACCAAAAAAAAAAAAATTCCAGTCAAATGTGCTGTCTTTTACTGAAAAATTTTGCATCAGTTGGCCCAATTCAACTGATTTTGAAAGAAGAATAGAAGTCTCCAGGCTATTAAGTTCATACAGATTCATGAAAATTAACCTGAAACTCATGTATGGGTGATGCTTCCTGAGACAAGTTCTGTGGTATAAGGTTAGTGAGACTTATGAGTTGATTCCTCTGGGGGAAAAGCCTCAACTCACTGGACACCTGAACATCTAACCAGGAGACCCCTAGCAATAAGAATCTAAGTGTCCTGAGTTCCACTATTTTTTTAAGCATTTCAGCAATATGTCAAGGTCTATTATTTTTTCCTTCTACAGTGAGGAGGAAGGGGGAAGATATATATAAAATTATCTATTAATAAATCAATAGAAGGTAAAAATTTTTCCCAGCATGCCCTCTCCTACCTGCAGTGCTGCTTCTGCTTGAAACTAAAACCTTTACATCAGTGTCTCTGAGGCAAAATATTTTCTTTCAATGTACTAAAAAAACCTAACGTCTTTCTTTCAGCATCAGCCTAAAATCTGCTTCCTCTAGCTATTGTGGTGCTTCATGAGAGTTGAGATCATATATCTTATGCTTTCACTACGTCTGTTTGCCAGGTTCCCCCTCTAGGCTGTGTATCTCTGGCTCACTAAGTAGTATCCAGTAACTATAAAAGTTTCACTTTTTTTCTCACATCTTCAAGATAATTTCAGCAGATGAGGAAAATGAAATAACTTGTAATAAGTGGAACCAGATGGATTGTTACACCATGAGATATAGCATGCCAGGGTAAGGAAATGCCATTTCCCCATAGGAAATTAAAACAATGAACACCTATTTTGAGATGAGATAGATGCTATCAGTTTATGTAGACAAAAGCTCATCATAACTCATAATTTCATGATTACACAATAAATATCAGTGAACATTAAAGAGTATCTTGTAGATAGTACTTTCCACAGGTACACTGCTAACAACTTAATGAAGCAATGTTCAAAAAACTTCTGCAAGCACTTTGGAAAAGTTTGCATTGTATCCTTCCTTGTTCCATAATTTTTCCCTGCAAATTTTTGCCAAAATCTTTTGCATGTTAGTTTCACATCCGCTATGTTCTTTCCACTCAGTTGATAAAAGCTGAAAGTTCTTGCTTAAGAAGTAAAACACATCCATACTTATGTTCATTTGATATCCAAAGACAGGACAGATATTAGGCCACTATAGGGTTTTTCTCTTACATTTTGTCTTTAAAGTAAAGGCTGAACACAGACTGTCATAAGCAGATATCACTTCAGTTCAAAGGCAAAATCTGTAGTGTCCTGAAGGCTTCATTCCCTTCTGTGCGTCTCCCTTTGCTATCTCTCATGATACTAATATTCTGCTGGAAAAAAAAAAAAAGATGTTAATACAGTAAGATTTGGGAAGGCCTAATGTTTAGAGGACTTTGACCAAATTTATGGAATTCTTTGTGTGAAAGATGATGGTATTCAGTCATTGCAACCTTCAGTAAAAACTGCCAAGTGTGCTTTTCATTACTTCCTTAGACTACATGAAAGAAAACCTGCTAAGGGTGGAAGCAAGCAAAACCAGGGAAATTAGGTGCAGCCCGTTTTTACCTCCTCTGTCTGCTTCTGCCCCTTGCCCTCCAGGATTGTATAAGATAAAAACAAAGATTACTTTTTTGACCCTAAGACACAAAATATTTTGAAAATATTCAGGTTAGTAAAAGATTACATATGTTCTAATGCTATATTTTAAAGCAAATAAAAACATTAGGACATTATTATTTATAACTCATAACATAAACTAAACAGAAACTTAACCTAGACAAATTAGAGGCCTAGCAATCATCAATTGTATGAATTTTAGAAAGACAAGTGCCAGATTCTGCACCTGGGACAGGGTAGCCCTGGGTGTACAAAAGGAGTGGGAAGTGAGAGTCTGGAGAGCAGCACTGTGAAACAGAAACCTGGGGGTCCCGGCTGACAGAAGGTTGAATATGAGTCAGCAGTGCCCTGACAGTCAAGATCAGCCTGGGGGGCACCAGGCACACATCTCCAGCCGGGCAAGGGAGGCGATTGTCCCGCTCTGCTCTGCACTGGGGCGGCCTCACCTCGAGTGCTGGGGGCAGCTTTGGGTGCCACAATATAAGAAGGATATAAAGCTATTAGAGAGCATTCAAAGACAGTCTGTGAAAACGGTGTAGGGCCTGTGGGGAAAGCCATATAAGGAGTGGCTGAGGCCACTTGACTTGTTCAGCCTGGAGAAGAGGAGACTGAGGAGCAAACTTGTTGTGATCTACAGCTTCTCACGAGAGGAAGCAAAGAGGCAAGCACTGATCTCTTCTCTGTGGTGTCCAGTGACAGGACCCAAGGGAATGGCCTGAAGTTGTGTCAGGGGAGGTTTAGGTTAGGTATTAGAAAAAGGTTCTTCAATCAGAGGGGATGGTTGAGCCCTGGAACAGGCTCCCCAGGGAAGTGGACACAGCACCAGCCTGACAGAGTTCAACGAGTGTTTGGACAAGGGTCCTGGGCACATGGTGTGACTCTTGGGGTGTCCTGTGCAAGGCCGGGAGTTGGACTTCGATGATCTTTGTGGGTTCCTTCCAACTGAGCATATTCTGTGATTCTATGATTCCATAACAAATCAGCTTGACTAGTAACAATCCAGATATGCAAACAATATTTTTTTCCATCTGAGAATAATTTATAATTACCTAATCTGTTTCAGGTTTTTTGTCAAGGTGCCTGGTGATATTGTCTCTTTTCAATTTAGAATTATTATAAGATAATAGTAACATTAAAAAAAAGCAGCAACTCTGAGAACAAATCTGCAGCTTTATAGAAATCTGTCAAATTTAGGGTTGAGAAACTGTGTTCAGAATCCATGTCATAACAAAATTACTAACATATTTTGCATGCTAATCACAGATATCAAGGTGCCCTAAATACATTAGCCAGCCTTATCCTCTAGCTTATAGGTATATAAAACTTTAATTTTCTCCTTTTAGATCCTTTCTTTATAAAGTTACTTAGAAACTTGCATTAGTAATGCAGGATTGTGGTAATTTATAAAAATATATTTTAAAATCTTCCAATTTCTTTAGCAGTTCTCAGGTTTTGGAAAACTAGAACCACCTTGAATTCTTTAAGAAAGAGAAGAATTTGGGTGATTATTTAAACTCAGCATTGGGCTAGGCTATACACACTGTCAAAATAGCCATTATTCTGTAAAATAGCAACGTATAATCAGGCTATGTAATATTTATTGCTCTTACATCTGTGGAAACTAAAAACAAACATTCAAAAGCCCTTAGTGTAGAAGTGCTACAATGTCACTTTTCATTTATATCAACGAGATGGAGAACAGGCCTTAGAGAATTTATTCCGCAGAAAATATACAATGTACAGGAAATATGCAAATATACTCATTCTGTTAACAATTTTCATTTGTACGTGGACTTTCAACCTAAAAGAGCTTGGAAGTTTTAAAACTTTCACAGAGCAATTTGTAAGAGCAGGTTAGATCTGAGTAGTGGTCAATTTTCCAGATCTTCATTGTTGTGACACTTTGAGTGTTTTACAGTAATTTAGTTTATTTTAAAGTGCCATAAAAGAGACAGGATGAGAAGACTTAGGTTGTTAAACTAAATTTTATTTCTGCGGGAGTGATGGCTATGTATTCACTTTATAAAGAAAACTAAAATGGATCACTAAAACTAAGAGGAGAATTTATTTGAATAAAGCATGTAATATTGCTTTGAATAAATACAAGTCTTAAATATTTCCAGTTATGAAGGTCAGAAAACAACTCACATGATCAGTTTAATTTCTTCTCAAACTATATTAATGGGGTGCAATCATAAGGAAGGAAGGAATAAATACTTGTATATATGTCTGTCACACTGAGTTGAAACTTACAAATTCACAGTGAACTAAAACTTTTCTGCTTATTCAGGAAGATTAAGAAAGGACCATGCATAAATTGGACTGTCATATTATAGGAGATCTATTCACTTTCTCTTTGATTTATTCTGTCCTGTCAAGTTCCCTAATAGTATCACCAAAGCAGAACAGGCTGTGTCTCATTTTTTGAAGAGTTTTCTGGTTTGTGCAATAGAGCTGCAATGATAATAGCTGTGACTATTTGCTGGTTTGAAATGTAACCCTGTTAAATATCAACCAAAGGCTTCCACAGAAGGCTGCTGTCTTCTGCTGGTGCGTGACTTAGCTGTTTACAGAAAACTGACTGGATGTTTCTGGCTGTTTACAAAGTGACTCTGAAGGTTTACTTAGCACTGGTCTGCTTTCAACAAAGTTCTGCGCATGATTTCCGACTGCCTTTGATTTTTTTTTTGGACTTCCATGAAAAGGGGGTACAGTTAAAGTTTATTTAGGCCAGTGTTTCACTAGGTTTTAGAGCTTAGTTTGGAAGAAAGCAAATGCCTTTCTAGAGGAATGATCTTCTGGGCACTTACAAAGGTTTAGATTTGTTACCTACCTGGATCCCAAAGATGACTTGAATGGGGCTGCTCTAGATTTACTTTTTATATTTTACTACTTGCTTTTGGTAGGATCTAGTATTGCTAGAAGGTCCTCAGTAAATAAGAAGATGACAGCAACACACATTTCTTGACCACTTTCACCCCGTTATCCATAATAATCAATCAGAGTAGTTTGTTTTTTTCTTAGATTGTTTTGAAATATAATTGTACATGTCTAATGATATGTTTTATTCCTTAAAAATAGTTCTTCACTTGACTGTATTTTTTTTCCTCTGGAGTTTATTCATCAACTCACAACTCTGTGGCTTGATACCAGAGCTGACTTATCCTGATATGTTCTCTCATACATTTCTGCAGTAAAATTGTCACCCCTAATGATAAACTTAGGATAGTACAATCTTCTGCATTCACAGATTTGACTATTAAAAAAGGCCTGTACTTTCTCCTGCAGGATCAAATAGAAGCAGCCTGAATTGTGAGGGAAAAAAGCCTCCTTTTCCAAAACAAATATGTTGGATGACTGCATTGCATTGTAGGAAATACATAACTCTTATGTCCTGGATAATATGAATTTTTTTCCTTGTTGTCACTGAACTGAAAGATAGTCTTTATATTAATTAAGGAAATGATAAAGTGAAAAGCAAAGTACACCTGAATTACTTGTATGGTATTCCATCTTTGATTTCCTGCTAAGGTTCTTTGAGGTGGAGAGAACAGGCTGGAAGCCATAAGAATTTTATTTTAAAAAACCTAGCAGTAATATTATGTCAGAACTGTAAAATAAAGGTCAACAGTTTTTTATGTTGTTAGAAATGTATTTTAGATTATTCCAGTATTTTAATGTTTTGTTTTAAAATTTTAAAATAATTTCAGCATGTGTGAAGAGATTTGTAACATCTCTGTTCTTGAATAGCTATTTTGAGATACTTTTAACTGTGTGACAAAATGTGACAAAGCTATAATCTCATTTCAAAATTTTGATTTTTACCATCCTTATACCTTAGATCTGAGAAATGAAGTCAACTACTTTTGCAAGACACAAAATCGTTATCATAGGATATCTTGAGGTCGAAGTGAGTCATAAGGATTATAGTCATTATAGTCATTCTTTCAGTGCATTTGTTGTTCCAGACCGTGTATCTGTGGTGATTCTTCAAATTTCCATAGTTTCTTCTTCTTACAGGATACATAACAGAAATTAAAATCTTAAAATAGAAAGAAGGAAAAAAATAAGATTAATGGCTGATATATGCAATTTTAGCATTTGTTCTCAGAATTGTTACAGATAGTCTTAGATTTGCTGCTTGTAATCAATTAGAATCATGAGTATTATATCAAAAATATGCACTAGGGAGCAAAAAAATAAAAGTAATAATAAATAAAAATAACAATGAAATCAGCACTTGGATTTTCTAGCATTATGAGATGAAATAGATTACTGCTGCAATGGGAATGTATTTAATGGTATTCTTCAATCATCTACCTCAAATCTGGTACTACTTGATATTAATTAATGCCTTGAATAACAGAATAAAAAGAATATATAGCATATTTTCAGATAGCAATGACCTAGAAGGAAGCCATAAATCATAGAGGGTAAGAGATTAGAATGTTTTTTAAAAACACATGAAAGTATTTCAGAAATACAAGATAGAAGGAAAATGTTTACACTTAAATGTGAAAAATCAAAATTAGTTTGGTGGAATAAAGTAGGTGGATTGCAAAACTTTATATTGGCCCACTGAGAAATAGGAAGAGAAGGGTTATATATAAATCACATCAGAGAGTCTTTCGCTTTAAAATAAGAAAGATGTAAATCACATCAGAGAGTCCTTTGCTTTAAAATAAGAAAGATGTAAATATAATTTTAGAGGACACAATTGCATGAAGAAAAATGAAAGGACTTTGGGTTTCTTAAAATAAATAAATAAGTAACACTAAAAATATCCCAAGAAGACTGGATTGAATGGTGTTACAATAAATAATTCAATTCAATTAAATAATGCAATTAAATATGTTTTAAAATAATGTGCTTTTGCTTGTATTCAGAGTTGATAACACAGAAATCAGCTGGCTTCAAATTGCAGTAAGGAAAACTAAGACAAGACAAAAAATTATCATGGGTTAGGGCAGATGAATAGATGCTGAGAATGTTATGGAATCACTATTGTTTCTTTGTATTTTTGAACTTTTCTGTTCAAGAATTCTATGACCTTAACAGATGGGAATCTGATAGAGACTATCTTGATGGCACAACGTATAAAAAATCTTTTTTTTTTTCCTTTTTCTTGCTTTTGTCTTCACTCTATATATACACTTTATTGTCTTAAACATGGTGTTTTGTAAATGCAGGTTGACAGTTTAAATAGTGGGATAGAATTGGACATGTTTTGCTCCTGTACTTAGAAAAAAGACTCAAGATTTTAAAAGAAGGGAGAAGGTAATTTATCACATGGAAAGAGAGAAGAATATGGCTAGATATTCTTGGGTGCTGTATATATTATATTGTCAACAGTTCATGGAGTTTTTTTATGAACATTGGATTGTAAAAATTAAGTAAGAAATTAAAATTTATATTGAAGTGCAAAGGGACAGCAGGGAGAATGACAGACTTCAAGCTAATCATAAAATCAGTGCCTGGCAATAGCAACAAAACATGAAGATATTTATAGATGCTTTGAAAGGCATCCCTGTCACTATTACGTTGCAGATAACAAAATTTAGCAAGTTCTAAGCATTGAGGCTGATATTAGATGGCATGCATATAAGAATGAGAAATCGATCACTTCTGTGTTTAAAAAAAATCCCTTAGATGGCCAGTGCACCATATAGGAGGGAAGTATATCACACGCTTTAAAAAAAATAAGGTAAATTGTGATAAAGCAAAGAGAGGTATCCTTATGTGTTGGATCTGCCTCCAAGGCTAAAATGTGATGGTGTACACCACTTCAGAGGTACAAACAGTTCCATGCAGACTAGTGTTCTGGATGGGGTATGTAGAG
This sequence comes from Atrichornis clamosus, assembly GCA_013400975.1. Classification (NCBI taxonomy): domain Eukaryota; kingdom Metazoa; phylum Chordata; class Aves; order Passeriformes; family Menuridae; genus Atrichornis; species Atrichornis clamosus. The sequence goes on from WBMZ01011869.1 coordinate 70,690, forward strand.
CAGTTCTGTAATCCGATATTAAACTTGTATTTTCTAGGACTAAACAGTAGAAGAAGCAGCATGCATCTGCTCCTAGGTTCACAGCTGAAAATAGCTAGATATGGGTTAATTCCCAGTGATACAAAACACTCATTTCAAAATGGCAGGTACAATTTCCTCTGAGAAGGAAAAGGAGGTGAGAAGCATAGAGGAGAAAAGCTCTGTAAGAACTCATAAATGAAATCATATAGGAGCTTTGGCTGACTTTAAATTCTCCTGACTGGTGAGCATTGTGTGCATTTCATGCACTTCTTTGTTTCATAACAATTAAGATAGTTTCAGTTCAAGCCACAGAAAAATGAGGCCATATTGCTTGAGAGATTGTGCTTATATGGATTAGGTTTGTTTATATGAATGATTTTATATATATATATATATATGTATTTGGTCATGTATTTAGTTCTTCACAAATCTCAGTTATTGATTAAAGAGTTATTGATCAAATCCTTGATTCATTATAAGCCAGCTGCAGTCTTCAGGAGCCCAACCAACCAACAAATAGTGACTTGTTTAAGTGACTCTCTGTTTCTTTTGAATAACTTGATGTTCTTTACAAAATTTTTCATGCAAATATGATACAGTACAAGTATTGAAGCTGATATAAATTTCCTTAATTAGAAACTATGGGGAAATAATCCAAATTTGCGAAGATGCTAGTATAGCTCAATAAAAATATTTAGGGAAGAGATGAAGTATTTGTTGTGAAAAATACATGTGCATGGAGCTGTACTATGAAGTTGGGAAAAATGACATGAACTCACTAAAATGCTGCACTAGGTTGCTGATCCCTGTTCTTCAGCACTAGCTTATGCTTTGTAGCCATACAGCACTCCATAAAAACAGTTTCAAAGTCATACAAGAGTTTAAATCCCAGTTCTGGAAGTTATGTATTTGAACAGTTTGGAAATTAAATGCCACTGAAAATGGAAAGTAACACTGAAATTTGGGGGCACATATAAAAAATTCTGCTGTCAGCCCAGTCCATGAAGAACAATGGACAGTTGACATAGCTTTCAAAGGACAATGGAAGGAAATACCTTCAAGAGAACTGTTAAAGAAAAGCTTTTTAAAACAGCCATTAAGTCTTTTTTGACTCTGCCTTCAGTTCTGCCACAAGTTGGCAGTATCTCAGGACTTGACTGTTGTGGTGTTGTTGAGGAGTTTTGTGTGTGAATGTTGAATAAAGCTATGGTTTAACTTTAGATTGCAAGGGAGCAATGAAGAATTATTTCTTCATGAAGTCATAGACATGAAGAGGACAATTGTAGCCCATATTCCTATGGTTCAATTTAGGTGAAATAAAATCAAGTATTTGCCTTGAGACTTGGTTTCAAAGGAAGTCAGCTATGGGGTTAGAAACATGCCTAGACAAAGCAACCCAGATAAGGGGTATCCACTCCTGTTAACCCCATTCTGCTGTTGGCAGGAGTCTGTCACCTGCAGGTAACTTCACACTGCTGTTTAGTGACACTATCTTGATATCATCACAGTGTACCAGTAAGTAACTGAAAATATCATTTAGTTGGAAGGCAAAATGATAATTTATGTAAGTTTTGAAAAGTGTCTTAAATTAAATTTTAAAAAAAAATCAGCTTTTAGCAGGACTCAACAGCATTTCTCATCAGATTGTGTGCAATCAGTATTGCCACATATAACCTTTTGACCATAATTTTTGTCACTCCCTCCTCCTCTCTACTGGGAAGCTTTAAATAATAATTGCACTCACTGCCTTTACTCAGTAGAATACATAAAAGCAGAGATTTAGGGAATGTATTGTTTTTAATTTATCCCCTCTGACTAGCTTTCTGAGATTCTTTGCTTCTCAAATAACAGACTGCTACAAGTCAAAGCAGGGAACTTGATGTATTTCTTACAGTTTAGGAAGCATATGAAATTTCACTTACTGGAAATAAATATGTGTGGTTGGTTGACCCTGGCTGGATGCCGGGTGCCCACCAAAACCACTTTAAACTCCCTTTCTCAACTGAACAGCAGAGTGAAAATATAACACAAAGCTTGTGGGTTGAGATAAGGGCAGGCAGAGATCTCTCAGCAGGTACTGTCACAGGGAAAACAGAGCTGACTTGGGGAAATTCGCTTAATTTATTACCCATCAAATCAGAGTAGGGTAATGAGAAATAAAACGTGTAAGACTGGTCATAAGTAGGATTGTTGACTTCTGCAAAACCAGCCTGTTGTTTGGGTTCACATGTGAATATCAGTATTTTGAATAACTCCATGGGGTGAACATGAGAGGGAAAGTAAAATTTCTGACAGCATATGCAATGTCTTTAGATTCTGATCTTTGAAACTCACTTCTAGACTTGCTTCTGGATAATCCAAGAGAATCCTTTACCTGAAAGAAATGAATGTCAACAGTGTAGAGCTTAGTTTATGATACAAGTTCAGATGCTTAATTTCATTAACTACATTTTAAACCACAATCTCTATTTGCTGCTTTATCTGAAAGGATGGTGGATCCTCTGGAAGGATGAACATCTTCAGTTCCTCGTTTGAAATGCATATCACAAGCCTCCTTGGCTAAATGTACTGCTCCTTTTCACAGAGTGACAGCATTCTTTGAGGTAATTCTTTCTGCTTTTCTCATTTTTTTTTTTCACTTTCAAAACAAAAGATCTATTGCTGGGGTTTTTTAATACTCTTTTATGAGCTTTTCCAGAGTCTATCATATAGCATGTATGAGATATATGAAAAAGCCAAGATGATGCACATTTTGGAGTAGCAGTAGCATAAAACATGGGCCCTATTTCCATTAAAAAATGTATTTATATTCACTTTCATATTCACTTTAATTATAAATTAAATTTTAAGAGTAAGATATTGCCTCAGAAGAGATTTGTTTAAAAATTTACATTGGTGATTTGATTCTGTAATTGTCTTCAGAAGCTGTTTAATTAAACAAATGCTTATTAGCTTATCCTTAGTTTAGAAACTGCCAGAACATGTGCTTTTAAAGGTCAGTGCTTAGGTAGTTTCCTTCTTAATGTTGTGGGGTGGGAAAAAGAAGAGCAAAGATCACTGCTTGGATACTTTGCCTTGCTTTGAATGGAAAGAAAAACCCAAACAAACCATAAAGTCTTAACAATCATTTTGCTTTCATCACGTTTTAAAAGCCTTGTGTAAAGCCTTTCTCCTTTGCAAAGTTAAGCAGGATTTGTCCCTTTATGATGATTGTCTTAGAGCCTTTAAAATGCAGGAAAACGAGTTTAGCAGCTGTCAAAATTAGTGCAACTCCAGGGACTAATAAAAACTGTAATGTTGACACATCAAATAACATCCTCGGGATGTGGGACAACACCTAATGTGCGTTTTGTCTGACCTGCTGCATGCGTATGTGGCAGCCCTTGCGCACAGTCAGTAACTTGAACAGAGTCAGGTTTCAAATTGTGTGTGCTACTTAAGGAGAATAAACATTACACTCTGTAAGTGTAGGGGAGCAAAACGTAGCCTGAATTTGTGGAGAGCTGCACCGCAATACTGATGTGTGCTAAAATGCCCCTTACAACATGTCTGTGCGCACGTTATTTCTTCAGTGTGTGGATGAGGATATGTCTAATAATGCTCATATTTATGAAATATTTATTTGGCTTATGATAAGATCCAATACATACGTATATTCAATATATAGTGAGAAACTAGAAGACTTACTAAGTATGTGTTCTTTGAAAATATTTCCAGATGCTAAAACAGAAAAAAATATCAGTAGAAAATATAAGTATGAAAAAACCAAAATCATGTTTTGGGAGAATTTTATTTCCAATATGCTGATTTAATTACCTTGAACTACATATGTCAAGGACTCGAATGCAGAAAGAAATTGCAAGTCAAAATGCAAAACACCCCAAAACCATCACCCTTCAAAGACAGGTTTTCAGGCTTATCTGGATGAATAGTGACCTGAGAAAGAACCTCTTCCCTCCTGCCCTAAAGACAGCATGAAAGAGAGCTTTATCTTGTAGGTCAGAGAAAGTAAGAAGAGGTTAGAATTGCCAGAAGTCAAGCTGAAGCGACCTTTGCAAGGAAATTAAAACAAATAAACAAAAAGATTCTTTAGATAAAGAAGAGAACAAGATCTGTTTGCATGATGTAACCTATATTGGCCTCAAGTAAGAGTAGTATTTTGATTCACTTTTAAATAGTGATGCTAAAAATCTGCAAAAGCCAGATGGCTAATGATTATGGACAAGTGGCAATGGAAACCACCTCCCTAATGATGGTAAAATAAACTCAGTATGTAACATATGCTAAATGGATTATGGGTGGGAATTGGATAGGTGCTCTCAAGAGTTTTGCCATTTCAATCTGACAGCATCTCTTAAGAAAATGAGATTAGAAGGAAAAAAAAAAGTAGAATAAAGTGCAATTTATGTTTTTCAGTGGTATATCTTCCTAAAGTAATGTAAGCTTTGATAAGATACCTGATCACATTACCAGAATTAGAAGTTACTTTTTAATCTCTCTAATTCAAGTGTTAGGCACATGCCTTCTGTGCCAACCATGCACATTGTGGTTTGTGTTTTGTATTGAACACTCTAAACTTGCCATGGAGTAGCAGAGTGCTTTATGGCTTGTTTTGTGCTGAGGGAGTTAAAACTTTTGTTCCATGGACTCACAAACTTATTTTTGCTGGATCTCTTTGATTTGGGGAATGAAATCTGATGCTTGGAGGGATTTCCCATCCAGGGAACTTCCCTTCCTTTGTATAGGGTGCTACATAAACTCTGTTTTTCTCTGACCAGAAGACGTGTTCTATGTATGTTCAAGGTCCTTTCTCTGGGGGTTCATCTTTTGTTCCAGGTAAAAAGCAATAGGACAAGAGGAAATGGCCTCATATTGTGTCAAGGGAGATTTAGATTGGATATTAGGAAAAATTTCTTTACTGAAAATGTGGTCAAGCATTGGAACAGGATGCTTAGGGAAGTGGGAGAATCTCTGTTCTTGGAAATGTTCAAAAACGTGTACACTTGCTGCTGGGAACATGATTTAGTAGTGGACCTGGCAGTGCTGCGTTAATGGGTGGGCTCCATGATCTTGGAAGTGTTTTCCAACCTAAATGATTCCAAGTACAAATATGTAACCATCTAGCCTTGCCTTTGCTACTGTGACCCGATGTTTCCTGAATGTCACTCTTGGACAACTAATGGAAACAAAATAATAGTACATGGCTTCTGGCTTGTCAGAACTAAGCAGTGACACCTGGAGGGAGTTTAAAGGGTGTGTTATTAATGCATTATAAACACTGCTTATTAATGAAGTTACTGCACTGACTATAGTGAAGAAACTTGTTCGCCAAAGAGCTTGGAGAAAATCTGCTTTCCATAGGTAGAATTTAAGACACTGTGGAAAAAGACCAACAGCTCTGAACTACCATTGCTTTTTCACAAGAAACTGGAGACAAATTTTATTAGACCTTTTTTTTCCAAGAGGTGTTCGCTACTGTTGACTGTGTTCAGGGAAAGGAGAGGACAGACAACTGGACAACAAAAGCTTTCATAACAGTTTAGCTAAGGGCTGGGGTGCCTGCAAATTTTTTCTTTTATTTTTGACACGTAGTATCTGTCTGTGAGTGTGGAAGTACCACACAAGGGAGAGAAAGAGATCAGCTCCTGTATATGATTAGCAGACAACTTGTTCCCTAACATCATCCAAAATTACAATTCTTGCCATGGTGGAGAAATATACTTTGTCCCCCTGGAATAACTATACAGTTTATGTTTTGGTGGGATTGACCCTCCCCCTTGTTGATGATTGTTATACGTCCTAACCTTTAGAACTCCTGTGTGTCCTACTAACACCCTGCCACAGCATTTCAGCACTAAGGAAGCACCTGCTGCCTTATCTAAGTATCTCTGCTCTGCTGCTTAAGATACCTCTTTTTCCCCAATTCTGCAAGAGTCATTTCAGAAGGCTGCTTTGGGGTGGCAGTGGATGCAGGAGGAGTATGCCTGATCTGCCATTACAGGTGTGACTCTGCAAAGCTCTCTGCCCGAGATGGGGAGAAAAACTGACTCATAACTTGTTTAGGGCTGCCTGTGGCATGCCCTTCCTATTCCCTTTTACAGAGGAAGCTGAGCATGGATTACAAGTTCAGCACAGCTCTGTCTAGACAAACAAAACTGATACATGGAGCAGGTGAAGCAGTGAAAGAGCTGTTGGGAGTCTTCAAGGAGGGTCTGCAAAGATTTGAAAATCTGTAAAGCAGGTTTATAGCTTCCTGAATTCTATCTGTTTTCTACACGCACATAGTAGTTGCATATTGTGTGAAAAGGGCACTATCCTTCCTCTCTGAAGCAAAACGCTCCAGAATTATCCCTAATTGTATTAAATGCAGCTGCAACATTCACTGTATAACCTAGAGCTTGGCATACTCAGAGCCAAAGCGTGCTGCAGTTGGCCTACTGAGGGATGTGTGCTGTAAGCGTGATGAACCTTTACCTTTGAGAATATTTTACCATAGTCTTTGTCGCTTTTAATCGTCTACTGATTTATCTGGAAAACACAATTTGCAATTTTTAACACTGGTGTTTAATTCCTTAGGTGTCTTTACACATTTCAACATCTGAGGACTTCCATTCAAAGTCTTTTGAATGTCAAAGTCTTTCTTTCCATTGTCTTCTATTTAGCAGAAGCTAGGGCTTAAATGCAAGTTTGACTTGGAGGCAAAGCCTTTTGGTTGGGTGGTTTTTGTCTCTTCTGTGCTCACACTTGGATTAATTATTTTTGTAGTCTTCTTATAAATAAGAATTAGCTCTTTTTTTCCCAGAAGAACATCTGTTTGCCATTGACAGCTTCTTGAAAGGTGGTTATTTTTGCTTTAAGAATGTTTTAGTGTGAGTTATATCTTCAGAGACAACAAACAAAAAATAAAAGAGAAAACTGTACTGTATTACGTTTTCATTCCAAATACAATTTTCATTTCAGAAGAGAAAATGGCCTGAAACTTTTGGAAAGAAAATAATTACTGATATGTGGAACATTATCTGCGTAAATACACTCCTTGCATGTTTAAGGAAATGAAATTTCATTAATGTTTGGTGTATCGTATGCATAATCCCATAGAGTTCAAAGTCTTGTTTTACACTTCAGCACTGGGAATCAGGATTTCCCAACACAATGCGGTCAGAAAAAATGAATTAGCACTGACGCAGAGCTCACGACCTCCTTGGCGCCAAGGGGCTACATTTAGCCAATTTCCTGCAAGGATGTAGTTCAAGGAAAGTTTCTCGCTGGTGTCTGATGTAATTTATATGATCACATTTACCTTTTTCTTTTAACGTTTATAGGAGTGACTTTAAAAAAATCAATTTTTAATAGTTACTTGAATACCATTCCCTTGTTGAAAATAAGATTTAATTTCATTGCCTTTGTATATGCCCTGTTTGACTGTAAGTCCAGTGTTTTGTTATTTCAACAGACTTCAAACATGTCATAAATAAATTTCCACTGGGCTGGCACTTCCTTTTTGCTTCCTGATGTAGGGATTGATTGTTCTTTGCAAGTCTCTTGGGATTTTATGAGCTTTCTCAGAATGACTGACTTGACCACAAATTCCATCATCATAATTTTCAGCAACCGTTCACACAGAAAAGCCGATAGAGGCAATTTTTGGAACAATAGCAAATGCTATGTATTGTATGAGATCAAATGCCTTCTCAGGTGTAACAGGAGACACAGACAATGATGGAATCTGTTAAAAATGTTTTTTGTGGGATTAGAGTCTGTTGCAGAGAAGGTTATTAATATGAAAGTTGTGTAAGATAATATTCCTAAAATAAGCGTTTCTCACAAGGGGTGTTTTTGTATATGCATAAAAACACTAACATGATTAAATAGACTACTCACCAATTGGGAAGCTTAACAAGTACTATGGAGATAAAATGATATTAAAACTATGTACTGAACCCACTTAGGATAAGAACATAGTAAAATTTTAATAGTATTAAATTAGTTAAATAATGTAATTGAATAACTAAATATCTCAGAAATAAGAAAAGGAATTAATGTAATAAGAATGATTAACTGAGAAAGTAGGAGTTCACGGTTCAATCCAAATGCTTAGACAGAGGGATGTCCAGTGGCACCTTAGATGTCCAAGTGAATCCTGGTCTTCTCTAGGCCTAGCATTTATACCTGACAGCCTTGAAGCATCAAGCTATGCTTGATGTCTGAAACAAGACTAGACCTATGTTTAGAACCAAAAATCAACTTCTCTTCTCGAGTGGAACACTGAAAATGAATACATTTTGCAATATCACCTTAACTAAGTTTTTGTATGTCTGATTTGGAATTTCCATTGACCTTTTAAATGCTTTGACAAATTAGATGGTTTCTTGGCACATATCTGGGTTGGACTGCTTTTGCCCTGTAAGATCTTATAGGCAGCTTTTTAAAGAAGTTACTATGAAGCTGAAAATGAGATTGCACAATTATTTCCTCTTCCAAATATTGTGTAAAACTGGATTAAATATTTAAAGGCAGCAATTGCTGAAAAACACATTTTTTAATGGTGAATGATGCATAATTAGCGTTCTTAGACTTACTATTAAAAAAATTTCTGGAAAGCATTTTAACTGACACAAAAGTGTCAAATATGCATTTAATTTACATCAAAAAATGCTGCTGGCACAGTCATCATCCACTTAGGAACAAGTGGCTACTTGACTACTGAGCAAACGTGATCCTAATGAATGGACATCACATAATTTTTCTATGTTCCTACCACAGAAAAAAAATGTGGAGGGCTTTGATCCAAAGTAATCATTTTTCGTGATTTCATCCACAAATTGTACAGTTTTACCATGCTGTGTGGAAAGACAGCTGGAATTATATATCCCATATAAGCAACTACTCTACAGGTTTGTACTTGGGAAGTAAATGAGCTCAGAAATTTTAGTGCATTTGCTTAAAATGTATCTATGTCCTATATAATCATGATAATTATGCCACTTTAATCAGAAGTTTATGCCCAACTGCATAACTTTCAGTCTTCAGTTATAACTAATGTGCAGCTAGTACCTAAAATGAAATTGGAAAGGTAAAACTGCATTCAGCAGAGCACTTTTCCTTGTCCACTTGAACGAATTTAGAAAAGCATTACAGAGACCAGAACTGAAAGTTTGATCTCTGTTACTCAATAACCAATTCAAAGTGGGAGAAGCTGTATGTTGAGTAGTAGGAAGTCTGATATTTTCATTATCGCATTTTATCAAAGAGAAGGTGAGTCTCATTAGAGGAGATGCTAAAGATCGGTCCTGCAGAAGTTTTAAATCACGATGCTCAATTCTGAGTCTGAGCTGCTTAGGAGAGAAACTATGTGATGCCACATTCAGGCCTTCCTTATGACAGCTTACCACGATTGTAGGCAGGAAAAATAAACAAGAGGCTGGATGCTACAACACTGGCTGTGGTATGATCCAGCAGCAGTCAGTCCCAGTTTTGGAAGTGGGGAGATGATCTTGAACAGGGAATCAAGTAAAAACTATCAAACAGTGTTGAGAGAGAATTACCTATACAGTGATTGCACATGAAATTAAGAAGTGAAGCTAAAAGGTGAGAGAAACTCAGAAAGACTTGATGTTCCATTTTACATAAAATTAACTTCAGGTAATACTACATAAAATACACTTTCATACAAAAAGCTAAACATATGTTTTCTCACCCATTGTATCATAGTAGGTAAAACCCCCATATTCTCTAAATCTTTCATAAAATGTACTGAGATCATGTATCATGGGACACACTTGAAAAAGTTTGCAAACTGCTGCAGTATCAGAGTAAGACTGGTACACTCAAAGAGCTAGTAGAGGGCTCATTTCTTTACTCAAGTTAAAATGTTGTCATTCTTATTGTAAGGAAATTATGATATTTGGAAAGAGATACTTTCTACTCCTGGCAATCTTATTTTTGTATCTATCTGTAATTGTATTTTATCTAAACTCCTGAATAGGAAGGAGTTCAAAATAACAGTTTTGCCCTAGATTTTCCTTCAAAATCAAGTATCTCTATTTTCACTCTAGTTACCTGTATATATACTTCATTTATATACATATGCATTTATACATACTTTTATAGCTCTAGAGATATATTATACAAGATTTATAGGTTATCTAAATAGATCTGTAGGAAATTAGCAACTGTTAATATTTAGAAAAACAGTTTCATTCTATATTTTTTGCTTTTTATTTACTTTTTAAACAATAAATAAGAACATAATTCCTCTCTTGAACTGTGACTAAAAAAAAGACATAATTGCGAGAAGCCACCAGGAAGTGTACTATAGTTCAAGCATCTTTTGGCTTGATTTTGTTGCTAGTATCTAAAAGTTCTTTCTAGGAAGCACTTCCCAATTAAAGCATGTTAGGATTCAAGACCTACTTCTCTGTACAAATTGACTGAAATAACTTCTTTCAATAGAAAGCAATGGGAAGGGAAAAAATTGTCTTTCTGAGCTACAGTTCTGGCACTCTTGGGGGAATGGGAACAGATGGTATAACTACAGATCCAGGACTGTTATGCATTACTTTTTCTCACTGTCCCTCCTCCTGTATTTCAAAGACAAGAATTCCTCTTTTCTGGACCGTGGTACAGATTTTTTTGGATGGTTCTTAGCAGGATGTGTATAGATGTGGGGTTATGAGATTCCATACAGAAGGATGCGTGAACCTAACTGAGACAGAAAGGAGACTGATGCTCTGCCCTTGTGAAGATACTGGTGTTCCTCAAAGAAACAGTAGCTGTGGGGAGAGGATAGACATGGATCAGAGAAATTGGCCAGAGGATGTTTTCTTAATATTTTAGGGGATCAGACTATATATAAACTGCATATTATAGATGAATTAGGTATGATATAGTGAGGCAGCCTATCCCACTAGTGCTGCATACCAGATCTTAGTACTTGGTCAGGCAGAACTTGAAGCATTTTTAATTCTCATCAAAGTTTGCAGTGAAATAGAGGATATGTCTTGTTTACATCTTGTCATGGGAATTAGTCTACTGTTTATGGACTGTTTAGAAAACAGCCTAGTGCTGGTCTGAAAAGGATTATGCAAGAGAAAGCTATTTCTATTGTTTTTATTTTTCAATGCATCTGTCAGTAAATGTATTTTTTCATCTGTTGACAGTCTATGAAATATATGAGTAGTACTTGAATAATGATTTTATGGAGTTATTTGAAAACCTTGCAATGCTCTCTGTCTTATTTGTAGTTAAGCATCTCTAGAGAGTATGTTTAACATTGTTTCTTCTGTATTTTGGCATGAGAGTGAGAATAGATGTTAGAAATGCATACTACTTGTTGCAATCTGAAGTAAAACAGAATTTTTCAGCATTCTAACTAAAGAAATAAATTAGCTAGTGCAATATTATTTTTTAAGTGCATTAACAGCATATTTGATGTTTTTCTCATACACAGTGTGTCTCAGCAGATGGAAGGATCCAGCTGAGTAACTTTCTCTGCTTACAGTTTTGTACTCAGCAGATGACAGTATAGGTCAATGACTGTTTTCTTTGGTGTAAAGACAAAATAAAATGTAGGTAATTCAAGTAATATAGGTAAATTAACAATATCAAAGGGGAAAAACAAACTTTCAAGGCTTTAGAAGCAGAATAGATCAGCTCTCATCAATTCCTGAATGTTGTTTTTGTCTTTGAAAGGCAGCTGCTTTTTTTTTTTTAATTTTTAATTTCTGCTAAGATAAATTTGGACATGTGAGGGTTAAGTATCAATGCATATTTGGATCTTGAAGATAGGCAAGCAGAACATTATCTAATTGCTTTAATGATGGTTTATTACTACAAGAAAATATTAAACAGTTTTCTCATTTAGCAGATAGCTTCATCAGAAACAATGCAAATAAGATGTAAAACAGTCTCATGGTGGATGTGTAGATCTCTCATATCTTACATAAATTCAGGTTAAGTATTTTTGAAGCCCACTAAGATAATTGCTAGATTTGTGAATCCAAGTCTTTACTCTTTCCTTAGCGTCCTGCATTTTCTTTAGTATTCAAAGTGTGTGATGAGAAGCAAAAAGATGGACTTTCCACTGTTTTCTCACATCTCAAGAAACATGGTAAACATTCATCACCTCAAAACATCCCACCAGAATGTCGTGTGTCAATGACATGGTACAGCACTGCAAATATGAGTGTGTTTCATTCTTTCATACCAAGCACTACAATAAACTATGATGTTTTTGGTTTGCATGAGCATCTATAAATCCTTATGAAAGTTATTTCAAGGAAGCATCTTTTGTAACATGTGTGGATGATACAGCTCTCACCATGTGAATTGGCCAAAATGTCCAGAAAATGGCAGCTGCCCCCCTGAGTGCTGCCCTGGCTGGCAGCAGTTACTGCATGGAGTGCCATGACCAGCAGGGCTCATTAGCCAAAGATGTTACTCTACTGATGCCAAATTGGAACTTACCCTGACTTTAGCCCCAAGTCTTTACTATTCAATTACTGATAATCTCGAGGATGAATGCTTGACAGACTCTTTGTGTATATAAATAATGTAGTGTCTTGCCTTTCAGATCTCTGATTTTCCTGGATGGTTTGAAGGTGGAAAAAAAAATCAGACTTTTTTTTACAGACATAAGAGGAATTACTACTGTCTCATTCACCTCTTGAATTCACCTCTTTAAACTACTGTGTTTTAAGTAAAGTGGCTTTTTAAATTCAAAATGGTTTTCTTTTCTGAATTCTTTTAGTTGTTATACCTGATTAACATGAAGATGACAGCTTAGGAAAAGGAAATTTCTTGCTTTCATTGAGGTATATAAAGTATTATCATTTAATAAGCTGCTGAAAATTTAAGTATGAACAAGTTCTAACTATGTCAATTTACCCTACAAATTAATGAAATCCCAGCAAAAACACAAAAAGGTGTAGTGTTTCTTTGGACACTGTAGAATGATTGCAACTCACAACAGTAAGACTTTTTTTACTCAAAGAGAGCAAAGTATGTTATATCCTACAGAAGAGAAGCATGACAAAAGTGAAAAATTGGAAATAGTCACATGCGCTAGATGAAAAGGGTTTATTCCCATACTTGTCAAATTCCCAGAACTACTGTCTTATAGCAGGTGATAACATCCAGGACAGTTCACTCCTTCTCTAACATCTGCTGGTTTGTTACAAGAACATGATAGTCAAATAAATAGTTCTGGAATCCTGATCAAGTCAACCACAATAGTTTAGTTCTTCCCTTCTTCAGCAATCAACGATGTTAGAACAACCTGTAAAAAACAGCAGTGCTTGATGACATTTACTAGGCCTTGCTACTCTGAAGACTGATCACAGTCCTACAGAAATGCCATTAAAATGAATAATACCATTTAAATCAGAAGAGAGAATCACTGATGTCAGCAACAAGCCTCCTCCTGCAGATGTAATGGTTTTGACTTGCCTTTAGCTAACCTCTTCTTGATAGTCTTCTCAGAGGCCAAGATTACTTATTTATTTATTTATTTATTTTTACTTTTCTGAGTATTGACTTTTCTTCCTGGGAGCTTGAGAAGCCCCCTAGTACGGATGACCTTCATTCCAAGCTAAAAGTAGATCCCAGAAGCTGCCTGATGGGGAAGTCACAGAAGAAGCCAGAATCTGTCGGTGCTGGTGGATGCAGCTGCATTCCTGATTTGAAACCACTCAGAGAGAGGATGCTGGTTTAGGAATCCATGTGCACAGTTCTGCAGGACCCTGACTGGAGATAGGGTGAATAACTAAACTGGAACTGTAGGCTGGGAAGTGCAAAGTTGTATTTACCTGCTGGTTGTTTATAATTGTCAGAGTTATTAAAATAAAAATAGTTGTTTTGACACTATTTTCCAAATTGAGTTACAGTTAAAGAATATAAAATCTACTTCCTATATATTTTAAAGAACAATGACAAATACTTAATAAAGGGAAACGTTAACTGGTAGATCTTTGACAGATAAAGACTTGTGATTATAAAATCTGAATGTTTTTAACTAATACAGTAATGTACTGAATGAACAGATAAACTTCTACCACTTGGATTCTCTAAAGCATAACCTCCTATTGAGTATTAATCTTTCAAAATAATACTGATGTTTAGATATTGCTGCCAGTATATATATAAAAAGTCTCATTGCTGCACTGTCTGTTCTTTCAAATAAATATAGGAGTGTGCTGTCAGGCAGCTTTATACTTCCCTGACAGATGACACCAACATGTATTTGAAAAATCACTCTCTTACCTTTGGAAATTACCTTTGATAAAAGCTTAATCTATACGGAAAGCATATATTTGCATTTTGTTCACAGTTTGGAAATGAAATTAGATGTTAATATACCTCCAGTGGATGCAACTGACTTGATCTGGCATCAGAAATATATGATTTTTTTAAGCTTACCTTAATTTTACTGGAGTTTATTTCTAGCTAAGCTTCCAGGCAGTGTGTCTGCTCATACATTTAGATTTTTTTTTCTGAAAGCAATACAAGTGCAAGGTATTTTAGCGCTTCAGTTATAGCTTATTTGCTGAATTTTAAAATAAGTACACCTCTTAAATGGTTTATAAAACCTGATTGGATCCGCTGAAACCAATATAGAATCTACCCCATGGTCTACATTGAGCATAAAGTGTTCTGTGACTTGCTAGCTCTCTGCATTCAAATTGCTGGACAGGGTGCAGGCTGATAAAAGCACATCCATCTTATGAAGGTAGCTTGGGCTTACAAACACCATCTATGCTTAAAAATGGCATTGTCCTCCTGGAAAGGATTCTGTAACCCCTTTTCATCTGTCTTCACAGTGCTGTAAAACATGTTGATGGGTACATCAGTGCTAAGGAAGAGCACAGACCTCAGCAGTTTGGTGGTGTATATGAAAATCCTCCTTACCTGACCTTGAGCCCCAGACTTTTTTTCCCTCACAGCATGAATGAAATGTAAACATAAACTCAATTACAAGGTTGAATTTCGTTCCAAAATGCTGTGCTGGACATCATTGAATACTGGTGAGTGCACAGGTAAAACTGCAGAGATAGTACACAGAATCCAGCGAAATTAAATCTTGGAGTTTTTTTTTCAGGGAGATTGATATTATAAATTGTCTTTTATGTTTCAAGTATAATCTGCTGGGGTGATCAATGCATCTGTTATTTTTTTTGCAAGTTTGCTTTGGAGAGCTCTCAACTGTAATTATTTTTATTATTATTATTTGCTTGGACAGATTGGATTTGCAAACTTGGAATATGAAGTTTTGGACTGCATTTTAACATCTGCTTTCATGTAGGTGTAGTGAAGAGTAACACTAGGTATTTAAAACCAGATCACCCCCCATACTGTAATGATTATTTAACGTACAGAGAAGAAAGAGGTCTTAATGATAATAGAGAGAAAAGAAATGCCAATTTTAGTGAGAGATTTGATATAAAAGGGAAATGGAAGGTTTAGAGTTAACAGTAATATGTGAGAAAGGCTGACAGGGGAATACAGGTATTCTTATGGGGAGTCTGAGATATGGTCCAGAAATCTAAGAGAAGTAATTGAAGTTGAGAAAGGGGGCAAAGGGGAAGAGTTCAGTGACCACATACGGCTGATTATAAATGTAGAAAAGGGATAAAGAGTTTTCTGAAACTCAGCTGAAAGGTCAGTGTCTGTCAGGAATGGATATAGTACACTTACTCAGGAAAAATATCTGAATCTACAAGATGTTACTTTCACAACAGGGTTTGCTGAGAAGAAAAGGGAATAAAAGTTAATATACAATTATCGGAGATTTCCGTAGCTGATTGCCAGAAGTAGGAATGCTTATACAAAAGAATAAAGCATTGTCTTTTAATATTTTTATTATTTTTTCCTGGAATGTGCTATGCTTTCTAATTCAATACACTCTCAAGCTGAAATAAGGTCCCCTGATTCATAGCTTCAGACTACGGATAAAATATAATTTTTTAAATGATTAATTCCTGAAATTTTAGAAATTGTATTTGTAAAATTGGTGACCTCTTAATGCTTTCTACTGTTCACATTCCATTCCAACATTTGGACATGAAAGTATAGATAAAATGAGTCCAGATATGTGTTCTAGTAAAAAGTCTTGATCTATCCAGAGCTTTTAAGAACTCTAGTGTATTCTGGAGTCTTAAACTTGTATTAAAGTGGCCTCATTTTATTAGTTCTTGCTATCCATTTATATTAATGAATGTAAAAATAATTAAATACCTGGTCCATTCGATCTTATTATTTCATCACTCAAACAGAAGGTTTTCCTGTGTCTTTTCCCAATAGTTTTACCTGCAATGCAAAAGGAAAAGAAAGAGAAAAAAAGGAAGCTATTAAGTAAATTATTAACTATTGTTTTGATTGTTTTCAAGGAAGTAAAAATTCGATTACATTAAGAATTATTACTGTATCAT
The DNA here is from genome assembly GCA_013400975.1 of Atrichornis clamosus. Classification (NCBI taxonomy): domain Eukaryota; kingdom Metazoa; phylum Chordata; class Aves; order Passeriformes; family Menuridae; genus Atrichornis; species Atrichornis clamosus. Next base: position 87,135 of record WBMZ01011869.1, read on the forward strand.
ATTTTCTAAATTAAAAAGTTCTGAAAATTTTGAATTGGTTACTTTGGAACTTTTATCCCTGACAGCAACGTTTTGTACCTCTAAATAATGCAAATCTAAATATAATTTTATAAATCATATAATCTTTAAAGAATATATCCTTAAATTAAGCATAAAATACATATTATTTAAAAGAACATAGCCTATTCCTCATGCTAATCTGTTGATGAGCTTACTGACTGAATAAATTATTCCATTCCTGTCTTTTGGCATAGATGTGATAGCTGGATATGCTTCAAAAAAATGAGAGATATGTTAAAATTAAGGGCATCTGGAGTTGTAACTGAGATCTAAAGACTGAAAATGAGAATACTGAAAGCAGTCCTAACACTAAGCCTTTCAAGATGATACAGTACATATGCAAGATTTCATGCTGGTCTTTCAAACAGAACTAAGAGAACTGATTTACTATCAACTTGTTCAACGTGAATTAAACAAACATGTCAGCCAAGTAACAACACACACTGTAAATAGTATGTCCCTCTGGTAATACAGGTAAAGAGGGCTTACTCTGCATAATTTATGGTCTCCATATAGTTCAATATTGAAAGAGTACAGAAACTGTTGTAAATTCCCGATGAAATGCAAGCATAAGTCTGTTTACTATTAAATGTGATTGACTGAAGTTATATGTACTCTCCCTCTCTCAACCACCTTGTAATTTTTGTATAAAGTATAGAGGTTTTAGACAAATAACAATAAAAGCTTTTTATCTGGAACTAGTGCAGAATAACTTGTATATAGAATTATCATCTATCAGTTTAAATCTCATTTTAAACTGTATAGTCTATTTTCATACTTTTTAAGAATAGTAAGTTAAGGTTTGAAGTAAAGATAAAAATTTCAAGATCATAATCAAGTATCACTTAAAAAATGAAAATGGTATAGACCTACAAGCTACTTTATATAATACATGCAAGGAAGACCTGTTACATAGATTATTTTGTGATAGTGTGGAGATACATGGAATCATATTTTATCTCATGGAATCTGTTGTGTCTGCATCCAACACTAAAGAAAATAATTCTGATGTTTGTATTCTTGTGTATGATGCATTTTTATAATACTATTCTCATGGAGAGCCTGATAATCTGAAAATACTATCAACTGCTTGTATATATTATTCTATGCATCTGCATAACTTTGAGAATGGGTAACTAGTCACTTTGCTCAGACATAAACTTGATTTGTGGTAACTTTTACAAGTCAGGAATTTGTTTTCTCTAAATCTTAGTTTTACTTAGAGATTAGCATAATTTATGTCCAAAAGTCTCAATACCAGGAAAGTTAAGAAACAGAAAAAAAAATGCATTCAAGAAAATAATTCTTATTGAATGCTGATGTTTGTAATAAATTGGAAGCTTCTTGTTCATTGCTCTCATTTTCAAACTCCCTGTCTTCCCTTCCCTACCATGATGGGTTTTACCATTTTGTAGTATGGTTATGCTCATTCAGTAGAAATGCAAGTATCTGCTTAGCTGCAATAGGTTTATTAGCTCTTTTTGTGAACTCCTTTCAAATAGTTTACACATGTGAAGTGAGCATTGCTCAGTTTCGAAGGCTTTTTTTTTTTAATTCGCGCAGTATTGTAACATGCACTTTTTTTAAGCTACGTAGAATTACTTGAAGGAATGTAGTTTTGTTCTGCCTTCGCTTGTGCCCTCCTCCTCCGTAACCACATGTTACATATTTTATCTCTTAGATACTGGCTAACTTAAGGCTCTATTCCTGGTACCAGATTTGGTTTGTCCTTCCCCGCCCTGCCTCTCTTCTCTATTGACCGGGGATAGAAATTTAAAGGCTTCATCTACAGGGCTTTTTTTTTCAAGTATTTGTAAAAGTTTGTTCTTTAATTGATTTCTTAAAGTATCTTATACTTTTCCTCCAAGCAGCTCACCTACAGAAGTGGATGCCTGGATCTTTATCAATACTGAATTAAGCTTGAACATTAGCCTCTTGCTGTTATGCTGACATTGGCAATTTAGACATTGATGATTTGCATGACTACTAATCCAACTGATGGGAATCCTGGGTGGTTATACTAGTTAAAGCTGTATATCAATGTTAAATTGTCATTCGAAGTTCTACCTGCATTTGGATTGTTGAAGCAATATAGTAATGAAGACATTGCTCAGTATTTGCATGCCTAAACTTCACCCTGTTATTCTATTTGGATAATAAATAGCCAACCACTTAGGAAGAACACTGAGCATACCAGACATACAGGGGCAAGTGTGAACTCTTAAACTGTCTCTCATCCTATTAGACTGCCTCAACCCACAATGGGGACTGAATAATTAAAAGTAACTTTCACTCAGCTTTAGAAACTATGATATCCAAATACCAAGAATCTAGAAAAGTAACCTCTCCCGGCCAACCTTCTAGGATATGACAGCTCTATTAAGAACAGCTGCTTAGACCCAGCACTAATGTCTACAATTATTTTTACAGATCTGCTCACTTCTGTCACAAAAATCTTGCTTTGCAGCTTTGCTTGTTTCACTTATGCACTCAATAAAGTTTCCATAATTAAACAACTTCCTTCCAACTTCTGATATAATTTTGAATAGATTGCTCTTCCCACTCAAGTTAAAAATCTTACCTTGTTTTAAAACTGTAGATGTTTGATTTCACATTTTCTTAAAAAAAGATAATTTTAAAATGTAGAGACAGTGTCAATCCACAGCAGACTGGTATAAGTCCTTTCATGTCCCCACTGGAATATAAATGATAGTTTTTTTTCCTTCAAATTGTATTTGCATCCATATACAGAGATCAAGAGGTCTGACTGACTATATAAGAGCAAAGCTCATCAAAACATTTTGAATGATTTAGTTGTAAAATGTATATGTAGCCTGTAACAGTAAATAAAAAGCAGTATTGGTATTTCCACCTTCATATTAATAACCTTGAATAGACAGTATTTTATACTTTTCCTTAGGAATGCCACCAAGAAATAAAATAGAAGGTGAATGTATTGGAACGTGAGTAGTTGCTGCTGTGCTTTAAACATAGTCCTTAGAGTTGGGCAATGTACAGGATCTCCAGTGTTTTCATTGTTATTAATTGTATCTGCTTTGCTACTTTCATTCCAGAGACCAAAATATCACAGGGTCACGAAACCTTCAGTATAACTCTATTTCAAATGGCATACATGGTAGGTGTGAGAAAATGTCAGTAGTCTTCCTTTCTTATAGGTGTTTTCCTTAATCACTTTTTCCCCTGTTAAGAATCTTGAAAACAGACCTGAATCCAAGTTCCTTTTTAGGCAGATGATTAAACATTCTCACCATTATATAATATGATTTCCATTTTATTTTAAACATACTTTGCATGATATAAAAATATTGATCACAGTGAGCTTTAACAATTGTTACTGCTATAAACAGAAATGCTGCACGATGGTTTTAGTGGAAATAAATTATATAGTCATTATCTCTTAAAAAAAAAATCACAAGAAGGAGAACCTAGGCTGTTTGGTCATTGGCAGAAAATAAGTCCTCATTGAGTTCTTTACAAAACATTAACCCCAGTTGTTTTCTACATTTGCTTTCCACATCTTGAGAAAAGCATGAGTCTGTCTCTGAAAGTCCCACAGGGTCTCTGGTGAACATTTAATTCCAAATATTAGCAAAGTTTCTGTTGTTCTTTTGTTTTAATGGAAAAATGTACACCAACAAAGCAAGTAGTGCTCTCTTCACTAATTCATAAGTGGTCTTTTCCAATATGTAGGTACACAACGGCAAACTTCTTCACTGAAATAAAATCCAGCATCACAGCGTTTCGTTCGCACTGTGCACGGTGGTCTGTAACAACTAAAGAAAGGCAAAAAAGGTGGGCATTAATATAATATGATCATATATATTTAACTGGAGTAGAAATCTCTCTGCCTTCACATTCCCACTCTCAATGGGATACTTACCTAATTCCTACAAGTACATACATTTTAACTTTTTATCTTCTAGCAGCTAATTTTAGTTGGACTATTCTACACAAAAGACAATGAAATAATAATGAATGATGCTGAAGAGAAATTATTCTATTGCAAAAGATACATATGATTATTTTTCCCACACTGCCTGGTTGTAGTCCCATTCTAACATTGAGGAGTATTTTCTTTAAATTTCATTTTGAAAATAGGATATTTTGCTGTACTGAAATTGGCTTGTTATGACCTACTGCGTGCTGCAAATTTGAGGTGGTAATCCAGAATCAGATTCGATTATCACCTATCATCTACCCAGGAGTGTTTCTCACCTTATTCACTACCGGAATAAGGCTGAGAGAGATTTGTCTACACATCTTACACTGTGACACCGACCCTGAAAATGAGAACATACTTCCTTTCAAGCTGCAAATTCCCACAGCCAGTCTCCAAGGCCACTGGGAATATACCTATACTTCATATTGCATCTGTGTGCATTCTGAAGAAAAATCAGAACCTATTTACCATGTTTCTGATAAATCTTAATGGAAAAAGAACAGAATTAGTGCCTACCTGATTAAAATAAATTTAACAGAAATTCAGCATTGACCCACAAATCACATCTACCTATGCAGCACAATTTTTCTTCACCAATTCCTTGACTGAAAAATAGAACTTGTACAAAGATAATATCTGTGGTTGTCCCTGAACCCTTCCTTTTCCCATTTTATTTTTCTATTAAAACAAGAACTTGACCTAAAATAACCTTACAATAACAATGCTAAATACTTTCTGGTGTATAATGGAGACAAAGTACAAGTCTGGGGTTTTTTCAGACACTGGCAATGAGTCAAAAGACAAAAGTATATGTCTTGAATTTCAGCACAGTTATACTTTAAACTTGTACTTAAGTAATGTGTGCCAGTTTGTGAAACACTGATATTAAGATCTGTTATTACAATTCTTACTTACATACATACAGCACACTATACTGGGCAATGTCACTCTCTTGCCTAGGTAATTCCTGTTCCAGGCTTGTGGCTACTCTTATTATTGTTGCAGATAAGTTACTATGTTGTGTGCTTGGCTGGGATACTAAGATACTACTTTGCAATAATATGTTTATGATATGAGTCCTGCATTACAGTTACATTAATTCACCCACTTAGTTCAACCAATGAATCTGGCGATGAGGAAAATGATGAGGAATGAGGAAGACTGCAAACATGACATTTATTAACTAGTCACATCTTGTTCAGTGTTTTCAATGTCATTAATCATAGATTTGTTCACCACTGTGGTCTCTGTAATTAAGGAAGTAACATTATATTGTGCCACTTACTAGATATTTGTAATCAGTGCAGCAGCTCATGGGAATCTCTCAAAGCCCTACTGTTCTTTTGCCCAAAAATTTGGAAATAGTTGTAAAAGGCAACAAAAAGGTTTGTGATAGGATCTAATAGTCTGAGCAAATAGGCAACCAGCGGTAGGTCTGTTCTGGGCAAAAGGTACTCCACCGAGATGCAATGGATGAAACACTGAGCTCACCTTTTTGCTGTCTCTGCCATGAAAGTTCACACCTTTTCATGTACTGAATGACAGCAAAATGAAACAAGAAAAAGAGGCAAAGCCAAACTATTCCACACACCTATGATGGTACACAATGCAAAGCAGCCATACAATCATTAAGTATGAGAGTTCACTTTGTTTAGGATGTGGGCCTCCTTGTGAGCTTCAATTGCAGCTGAGAGTGCTATACAGCACCTCTCCCATGTGAATTTTTGTCTAGCAGCAGTCAAGGTCAGGCTACAGCAGTCTTACCCTTATTTGAGACATTTCAACAGGGCAAGAGAGTCCCTCTCTTCCTTTTAAATGCTTTGCAAATGAAGTTCCTAGGACCAAAATAAATTTTTGAGGTGATAGCACTGGGTGAATTAGCATCAGAGTCATTGTAACTACATAAATGTGGTTTCCTTAGGAAACTGCTGAACAATAGACCAGCTCTTTCAAAAGATTTGGTCTGAATGCTGTTTACAGAGTGTTTTCACGTGACAGATGTCTGTTTTGGTGAGGATAATCTGAGCACACTGGAGATAGATGTTCAGCCACTATTCATAGTGCTGGGAAAATCATCATCAAATTTCTCTTTATGGTCAGAAATTGTGATTTTTTGCTGCAGAATGCCCAGATTGGCATTGTGGGCAGTCTAACAACTCCACAGACGAAACAAGTAGAAATGTTAATTCTTGTGCTGATAAACAGCATGATCACCTTAAAAGTCATTATGCTTTTGTTTTTTGTCTTCCCATCCTGTGCTTTGTAGGTGACTTCACATTCCTTTCCTCTGGAGCAGGGTATAACACTAGAGGCAGAGGCACTTCTGGTACAGTGCATAAAAATATTAGTGCTTCAAAACCAGAAGCTACAAGGACTGTTCGTCTCCACTGGGAGCTTCTAGGACATGGCTACAGGACATGGCTCATGTCTAGCTTGTGCTAGGCAGAGCCAAAATGTGAGAAACATATGCTAAGCCTTTTCTGAATGAGGAGAGATTGTGTGCTATGTTTTCCTTGACAGTGCTAACATCTACAGGACTATTGGTTGTAGAGGCATAGAATAGTACCACTTACAAATCTTTCTTTCTCCACACAAAACCAAAAGAAAAACAGCTTAGAAAAGAGAAAGGGGTAAAAGCATCCTATATCATCCTGTCCTCAGAAGCAAGAAAATGATTCAAACTCTTTATTATATTCAACCACAACACAACAGAGAAAAGCTGAACTCAATTTCCTCCTTCAAATACTAAGTCTTTAAATCAACAGAGGAGCCATCAGATATTTATTAAGACCTTTTTTAGCTATTTAAATGCCCGACTTCTCCAGTTGTGAATGTTCTTTTAAAATGTACATGGTTTATATTCGTAGCACTGCTGGAAGTGAAACCTAGAGTAGCGCAAAGGCTTGGTAATATGTAAAGCTTATGTAATCAGGCTAGTTTCTTTTCCTATGCAAACATAAAATTGAAATGATATTAGTTGAATTATAGAGAAAAAAAAATTCCTGACGTTTTCAACAACTCTTCTATTTCACTCAAAAGGCCAAATATTGGAAAACAGATCATGCCAGATATTAATAATCTTTTCCATCATTTTAGAGACTTGAACACAAGTATCATTACTAATATTTGATAATTTTTCATTATTTAAGATAAACTAATGTGTATATATATATGACAATATATTTATTCCAACTAATTACATGTTATATTAAAAATTACATAAGATTTATTTTAGATAAGCATCAGCTTACTACAGACATTTAAATGTTCCATTTCCAGTGCCTGAATTGTCATTCATATAATAGAAATCATTCCCCTATATTAACAAATAAGTGATCTTTCTGCTCCAAATGGCATTGTTTAAGAAATTTTAAGAAATTTAATTGTGACATTTATAAGAGAACTGCATTTACAGGAGAACTTTCCTCACATAATATACAAAGTAACAATAATACTGTTTGTTTCTCAGAACCTAAAGTCATCCACATTTTTACAGGTCGACTGCTAATGCCATGGGTGTACCAGTCATGGAAGGAAAGGGGCCTGTGGTATACAAAGAAATTGCAGAATTTTCTTAGTGACTAAATCTCATTTTAAATGGTGAATGTGGGGAGTTTGCTTTATAGTTACATAGATCTACTTTTCACAGAAATCACCCCGAGTTAGGTGATTTCAAAATTTAGGAAATTAAGATGAATGATGGTATCTCCAGAACTGAGACTCTAATATAAGCCCTGAAATCTAATTAGGCATATTTGAGTTATTTGAATATTAAAGTTACTTGAATTCCAATATTCAGTTCTTGGTGAAAAATAGAGTAGGATTTTAAATAGCATAAGAAATAGGGAGTTTGAACTTACAGTTCATTTTCACCAAAAGGAAAAAAAAAAAATCAAAGGAAGTAGTAGTAAGAGTACAAGAAACTGAACATGTTTTAAAATACTTCATATGCGTAGTAGTTTCCTCTTAGAGATTATAAAATTTGTAGAAGATAAAACTGAAGACAGGCTTACGGTTTTACTTAAGACTACAAAGCAATTCAACAAGACAGCTACTGTCACAATACAAAATTTTATGCCTTAAACACAACAAAAGAAATTAAAACTGAGTTTTTACCTGCATGTCTGGTGATGGAACCTTTTTCCTTTTAAGAAGCATTTATTGGGAGATTCTATGCATTCACAGATGCATTTTGCAGGATTTAGTGGCTGATGTTTAGGACAGGTCTTTTTACAGACACACTGGCATTTTTCTTCATCAAATTCCTTGTTGGGCCCACAGGATGCAGGGATAAGTTTGTTTTTGCACATGCACTGACATGATGATCTGTCTAATTCTTTGTGAGGACCGCAGCTTGAGGGCCGCACACCTCCTTTGCAGACACATTGACAGGTTTCTTCATCCAGCTCTTTGTTTGGTCCACAAATATGGAATCCTTCAGATGTGTCTAGAAATACAGCAGAGAAGTTGCACTATCACAATTTTGATGTGAAGAAATGAGCATATCCATACCTTTTAAGGTGTTTCAAAAACAAGCATATGTCAAAAGAGTGGCAACAACCAGTAATAGTATCAATACAGAAAAAGATGCAACTAATTACTACTTCTTCTTCTTTGTCTTTAGGTGAATTAAAACATAGAACTATATTTAATCCTTCAAGCAAAAGTTCTTACCAGAATCTCCAAGATGAGAAGAGAAACCAAAATCATGCTGTGACAAACATCTGCAAATTTGATTATTCCAAATATGACTTTTTGGACAGGTCTTGTTTGCCACATGACACCTGTGAAATTAAAAATGCTGTTGATTTACTACTGTAAGAACTCACGGGTAAAAAAAAAAATTTGATTTTTGTTGTTGATTACTTTAGTTTATCTCCATTAAATATATCTTTCTAAGAGTGTCAGCTCATTCATAATATCACTTTTTACTCCTATCAGATCTGTTACTAAATGTCCCCACTACAGAGATTTTCAAACACATGTTGAAGAAACCTTCTCACATTTCAAGTTTTAGAGCTAACTTCTAGAAGCTGATATTTGTACTTTGCTACTGTAATTTGGAAACAAACCTAACCCTAGAACCCTCATACAGAAATTGAAGTGTATGCAATTTTTTTTGCATGCCAAATACTGCAGAAATGGTAACAGGCATAATTTTTGATGTTGTTTTTTGAAGTACCACAATGTTTTCACACTCAAGATGCCAAAAGACAGCATATCATAGTTTCTGAATGAACGCTGTAGACAAAACTTTAGTCTAAAAAATAAAATCAGTTTATCAGATTATGTTCCCTTTCGTGTGAAAGTTATGTGCCATTAAGTGACACGTTCTCATTAGTCAGATTCAGGCCAGCTTTTTTGGGCCTAAAGATTTAGACTTCAGCAGTGATGCCTCTTCACTTTAAAAACAAAGACAATAAACAAGTTAACACTTTATTCCTCTCTTCCTGCTACAATTTGCAGCCAAAGTAGAGGTATCAAAGACAGCAAAAATCCAAACAGCAGCTGTCGCTTTTTTAAAGAATGTGTAAACTGAGCTATCTAGGGAACCACAGATAGAATATTTATGTCTATTATCCTCCTTACTTGCAATTTCTTTATCACTATTTTGAACAAGTCAAGCCTAACTTCATGTATCTGGGCTGTGTCATTTATTCATTGTTTCTATAGTTTTTCTAAAATCCTACTAATCTGTTAAGGCAACACCTACATTACACATTTGATGCTCTTTTCATTCCCCTGAGCACCATTACTCACACATTCAAAAATGCAGGTGCTGGGACATTCTTCCATGATCATCATTCAAGTAAACCACTCCCATTCAACACACCAAGCCACTCTGCTTGTAAAGACTGCTGTAGTTTAACATCACCCTGCATTGCCTCATGTTTTATCAAACTGGTGTCTCATGATTTCATTCCACTAGTGATCTCACTCTTGCTTCCTCACTTGCCATACATTTCCTTTAGCCTGCCTCCTGGCTTCAGTTGAGAAATAGCACAGGTAATTTACAGACATATTATTGTATTCTGCTAAGACAAACAACACAAACCAAAAAAACCAACCCAAAAAAACCCAACCAAAAAAACCCCTCACACCTCTTTTGATGTCCAAAGCCATAGATTCTAAACTGAAAGACAGTAACAGTATAGAAGGCCTTTAGATATTCTGATCTAGTACTATGTTGTCTTACCCTGGTTGAAGCATCATTCCTAACTCACAGGACAGACTGCTGCTGTGAATGCTGGTCAAAGCCTTGTATCTGTAGACTCACCTCCCTCAAGTACAGGTAGCTGGTTTTGGCTAGAATAATCTCTTGCACTGGTAATTACAACTGCTCTTAATCTAGAAACACTGAGAAGCTGGAAACAGTCAATATAATTTGACTCTTGAATTTTGGGGTTTTTTTATAATCTGTTAATTATGCAGTTAAACTAATTATTAATATATTTCTTTCCAAGCCACTGTATATGACCCGTATTTTGATGAACAAATCAAATAAATTGAACTCAAATAGAATATCATCTACATTTAGCTGGAATGTGTCAGAAAACATCCAAACAAACTGAATGAAATGACAGACAAAAATGCTTAACATCTGTGAGAAATTTGCGTTACTCACTCACCTTAATAAAAATGTCAACAATTAATTCCAGTTTGGCTTCTAGTCGTTGTTTCTTCCTTAGAACAACTGTAAGTCTATTATGTATTTTTGACCTCCTAAATATTTATACATCACAAAATCATCACTCAAGCCTCTAAATTAAGGAAGGAGTTCTTCAAATGTTTAAATAACACTTGTTTTGGTGTCAGATTTCTTCTGTGACTTTTTCCATTCAAAATCACACACACAAAAAAAATCAATATGCTAATTCTGTGGAGTGCCAATTAACCCTTTATTTCCCCCTTGCATTCTGTTTTATTTGCACCTTTGGCATACGAAGGTGTCACAGAAGATTTGTAGTTAAGGATTCCCTAAAAAACAGGCTTTTTTGTTAAAAAGAGTGTTTTAAATATGAAAATACAGACTGAGACAGAAATGTTGTCTCCTACTTGTTTGCAAAGGTATTTTTATCTTTTCTTGATTACTTTTTTTTTAAACAAATTGATTTTGTTGATGCTTCCTTTAAGTCTCAATTAGATCTTTCATCAAGCAAATCCCAGACACATCATTCTTCATTTTTAAATAATCTCACTCCAGTTTTTCTATCTCCTGGGTAAAAAGGTAATGCTAATTTAGTAACAGTTTCTTTGTGTAAAATAACGGCAGCTCCCTTGCAGAATGCATTCTGCTACTCCTAATGCGTAGCTCACCTATCCTAACTGTGAAAGCTTCCCAGAAATATTTTAAATCTAATTATATAGGCTTGCCCATAATGTGAAAGGAAAGGCAAGTGTCATACTCACTGAGTTTGAGCTGCTGGCAATGAACGTCTGATGATAGAATGGACCTGTCTGTAAACATCCAGCTTGGACATGCACCGGCAGGACGTGTGGTTGGCAAAGCTGACGGTTACGGGCTTGGGGCCGTGGGACAGAGGCACCGTGATCTCAAACAGCTGCAAAAGGCAAAGCAGAGCAAAAAACTCCTTATCTAGATCACTAATTGTCCAACTAAATCTATTGTAAGGACGTACGAGGAACCTATCAGGAATTTAAGTTCAGTTTTTTGTTTTCCAGCATTCAGCGACATACTCAATTATACCGCTAAATAATTATTATGTGCAAAATGAATACAATAGCTATGCTATGACAATTAACATTTTAGTGTTAAACCCTGTTACATGCCTGTTTGCTTTCTATAACATTAAACACAAAAGAGGAAAATGTACCACAAATTCATTTTTCTAGAGGAGATGACTTCAAATTGGCAGCCTTTTAAAAAAATCCAACATGAAACATTTGGAAGGTGCTTTGAAAAGTTGAAAATCAAAAATAATATAAAGAAGAGGGTAAGTTATAACCTAATACATCAGTTACACAATTACAAAAGCTTATGTAAAACAGCAATATAGTGGACTTTGATCAAACCAGTTCTGGTTGAATAACTTTTGAACTGCAGCATACTGCATGTTTTTAATTTTTAGTATTTCTATCAATGCAAGTTATAAACCTACCCTAATGGAATATACCTTGAACTACTCATTTGTTTTCAAAGTATGAACAAATATCCACTACTGATAAAATAATCATGTATGTCAACTAATAAAATCCTGATTTTATTAGGAAATATAGTTCAACTGGTGAAAGATAACAACTTCAGTGATTTCCTCAGGTAAAACTGAGCATATGATAACAGAGAAACAGTAAGACTCATTTCAGTTTTCGATTCAGGAATCTACTTTATCAAATTAAGTAGGTTTTGCTGTAAGACTCTAATCTCAAGTCTCCTGAAAAGTTAGGAAAAATACACTAGGTTAAAGTCTTGAAAACTGGTTTTTGGTAGTGTTTAAATTGGACAACAATGCACTGCTGCCTTCTAGATGTTTAGTTATTCTTCCAAGTACATTTAAGAACATTTCTGCATCTTCTGAGGACTCTACTACCTTTAAAAACATGCTCATTGGTTTTTATTTCAGTTCCCATTGGTAAGACTGTATAAAAAGACTGGAATTTTTAGCTGAGATCTATTTGCAACACTCTTAAAAAAGCCAGAACTTTATAGTATGTCATATAGGCAGCATGCAAATGTAATCAAAATACAAATCAAAATTTTAAATGCTTCAAAATACGAAATACAGCAGGTGCAGCATTATGGGATGTATTCACCAAGTACCTGCATGGTAAAAAGGCACTTGTGCAGCCAATAATAAGGCTTATATTATTGATAATCTAAACTATGCAACTTTTTCTTTTTAACCTAAATTGTATAAAGGATCTTCAACTCTAATAGATATTCTCTATTTTACAAAACAAATTTTGACATCATTTAGTGACTGGTTTTTAAAACAATGTTTAACATTGGGAGTGTCACCACACAAAAACTGAAATGTAAAAAGTATAATATTTGCATTTTATGCTGTTACAGAAGATTACAACACAATTATTTTGCTGCAAAAAAAGCACCACATCCCCTATATAGATTTAAATGTGTTGGGTTTTTTTCCTCACTAGAATGTAAAAATGCAACTAGTATATATTCACTTCTGTAGAAAAAAACAAAAGGAGAAAATAGTTTCCTGCATATACTGATTCGTATACACATATATACACATACAACTGATGCATATATTGATGAAAAAAACTATTCATCCAGGAAACTGTCATGAAAAGAGTTGCTCTTGTTAGAGGGATTTCTAGCCAAAGCTTATTAACACTTGGATTCTTGTTCCAGCTGCAAAATAAGTGTCACTTCTTAAAATTCTGGTCTTGAATAATTAATACACTAAGCGCACAAGTCCACGTGTACTTTAAAGTTTGGTACCAATAAAACTAATGACTAATTATCACCAGGCATATTTTCAGGGTTTTCACTAAGTTCAACACAGACTTCTGTAAAGAGACTTTCTAACCAACTTTTTATTATGCTTATAAAACTTTCTGCCTTTCAAACCAATGTTGGCTCCATTGCCCTGGATCTATTATAAAATTTACTTTAAATTAGTCACAAAATACCAAGATGCCTCATGCAAAAAGAGCCACAATCATAACACAAATCTATTATTTTCATGCTAATATATGAAGATAGCTTTCTGTACTTAATAATTTCTTTTAAAAATATCCAACTATTTGAAGGCCATCATAGGTTTTGTTATAATAAAGGAGACTGGAGAGAAGGAAGGTGGTGTTGTAGATAAAGAGACAGAAAGGATTGTGTTTATGAAAATAGCTTTCATTTCTGCATACAGTACACATTTAAGAAAAATACATGTTGAGTTCTTTGAGTATATTTTTAAAATACTGATCTTTAATCAGATGACAAAGCTCACCTACATATGAAAGAATTTTTTTTTTTTTTTTGACAGGTTGCACTTTCTGAAGGACAGCACTGCTGTTGAGGCCTCTGAAAATCTGGACAACCAGGAACCTACAGATGCACAAATTTTACTATCTGAGGGATACAACAAAAAGTATGAACTTAATTACAATATTACACATGTAAGAACTTTTTTTCTGCTCTGTCATGACAGTATGAACTCGCTTTTCTGAAGCTGAAATAAAAACCCACTAAAGAAAGAACTGATAAATCTTACAAAATAAAATAAGCAGGAGACTTTGAATGGACCAAACTGCAGCTAGAAAGGCAGTGCATGTTTTTCCTCTATTCTTGCAGTCGGTCAGTTTGCATGCTGCAAAGAACATCAGACTCCAGACCACTGGAGATGGCAGCATAGGATTATTGCCACATTTCCAAACCACCTAAAAGGGGTAGGTCCCTGGCCAACTATCCTGTTCAGCTTCAGGATATCACCAAGAGAGATAAAAGAAAACAGCTGAGATGTACCAATCATGGGTGGAAATGATGGCGAACATGAATTATCTTAATTTACATTTATCTTTCCATTAAAACTGTGAAAGGTATCAGTTTGGAGATGAATATGGCTAACAACTATTCCCATCAACACTTCAGTAGCGTAAAGAGAAAAAAGTCTAGTTAAACAATAGAAAGGTAGACCAGCTTCCTTGGCCTCACTGAATTACCTTCAGTTTGTTTAATTAAGTTCTCTTAACAGTATTTTAGATCACCCAGTAGTTGCTACTCTTTATACATGAAGTCAAAAAAACAAAGCCAACTATTTATATTCAATATTATATTATTCCTAGTATTACAATTCTAGTCCACACATTTGTAAAGTGCTTAAGAAAATACATGAACTAGCATTTTAAAAAAGAACAGAAAACAGATTGATTTTCATTAATGGAACTGCTGGAAATAAAACACAGGGGTTGGAATTATTGATTGTCCTTCCTCCACTTTTGTCTGCTATTAGATACTATATTCTGATGAATGCTGGAAAAGGAGATATTTATTCCTCTCTTCTGATAATGAAAATATATCAAGAAGAGATTTCACAAGAAATAAATTCTTGAAAATAGTCTATAACAGAAAATTCATTTAATACTCAGAATAATTTAGTTTAAATAATCTCTGGCATTTGAAAACAAGACCCCTTCTAAAGAAAATCTATATTCTACTTTCAGCTGTGATAGCAGCATCTCTAAATTCAATGAAGCTATTTCAGTGTAAGTGAATAAACTCTCAACATGCATAAGTTGTGTTTGAATCATTGTCTAAATAAAACATTTCAAATTAGGTGAAACCGGACCATGTGCAAGGCTTTATGGTTTTGATAACATCTCTAATTTATTTTTTGCTCCTCTTTCTCATCCAACGGAACAATAAGCTCCACATCTGCTGTCACTGTAGTGCATATTTGGCAACATTTAACAGCCAAATGTCAATACCTAGAAAGGGTATTTCTATGAAAAATGCATCATAACGTCTATGTATGAGGCTGGTTCTCAACTCTTCTTTCTCTGGCAACATTGTTGGCTGCGGCTACTATTGCTGGTACCCAAACTGCCCAAATGGGTAACTCTTCTTGGAGACCAAATGGCTTACACTTCTGTTTGATCCCACGTTCTCTAAAGGATTGGTTTTACTGCAGTCTTAGAAGCCCAAATCTTCTCTTCCTTTCCAACTTTAAATTGTAATAAAAATCAGACTAATTCACACTACAGGAAAAAGGGAAAAGTCATTTTCTTCAGGTACCAACGCCTTAAGGCAGACATTTAGGACTAAAGAATGAGCTTCAGTGTCCAGGAGAATATGAGATCTGATAGTAGTAGGAATTAGAGCACTTTTTTCAAAGTGGAGAGTTTTTATTGCTTAAGTCAGAGGCCAATAAAAGAAAAAAAACCCCCTCACCTTGCGCTTGTTGTCTTGTACTTTTTTGGTACCACTGTCAGGAAACCAGTGGAAAGCAGCAACAGAAGCAGTAAGTGATTGCAAAACCAAAGAGTATTATATATAACAACAAAATCAAACCAAACCAAAACCCACACAAAATCACAAAGCTCTGTCCTACTCTCCTCCAGAGAAGCTAATAATTGTAAACATAGATCAGTTACACACTGTTAATCTCAGTGTGTAACACATACTAACAGAAGCTCTGTGTAATGGAAGAACAGTTGAAATAAATAGTTAATGCATTTCATTAGTATTCAGCACCTGCCATTCAGCCAATCTAAGGTTGTTTTGCCACAGAAAGTCACAGAAAGAAGGTCTTCCAGTCTCTCTGACCTTTTCTAGGATTTCTCTTCCAAATACTGTCCACAACCTAGAACTTAGTGTGATTTTAAACTTAAAAAAAGAAAAAAAGAAAAAAATCTAACAGAAGATGTGAATCTCTGAATGCGTGACTAAAAGTGCTATCAGGACTCCTGAAAAACCAATTTTCCATATATTCCTCCTCACCGATCCTCAGAGTCATAGAATGGTTTGGATTGGAAAGGACCTTATAGATCATATAGTTACAATCCCTCTGCCATGGGCAGGGACACCTTTCACTAGACCAGGTTACTCAAAGCCCCAAAAGGCATGTATTTTTGATTCATGACATTGATAGCTGCTTCTTTAGACTAGAAGGACTTCGTGCCGTACTTTCCAGAAAAGATGTTGATTTTTATACAAAGTATTTTTGCTTCAGTTGTTAAATTAATTTATTCAGCACTATCATTGCATGTGCCAATATCCATTGTATCAGCACACATAAAATTATTATTATGCTCACTGAGTTCTGAAATATATCAAAACTGTTATTTTCATATCAGGATGTGGGAAGGCCATCATTCTAGGTACTTTTCAAATATAGGATTTATGTATGGGTTTTTTCCCAAGATTTACATTAACTACACTGTGTTCTTCTGATGGACTGTGGTTTGTTCTGGCAAGTTTCCCTTAAATTGATTGAGTCTAAGTTTCCATCACTTGTGATCTTTGCACTTTCTAAAGTGTCAGTAAGGCCAGCCAAATATAACCAGTGTAACAGAGTACAGTGTGTCTAGAGAGATTTTTAAACTAAGGATATAAGACTGATTTCAAAACTAAACATCTCTATACTGAAAAGACTGAAAATAAACTATTTGAGAAATGGTACATCATAATTATTTTAGTATCTAACTTTCTTGAAAAACTATTTCAAGGTTTATGTGTGATACAGTAACAGGTAGCTGATATAATACATTTCTTATTTATTTAATATGCTTGCGTTCCTTATTCTATCTTTTTCTATTTTAATCCCCTTCCCCATCCCCTCACCACCCCCCCCCCCCAATTTTAACAAAAAAACTTTTGGAACTTATATATCTCCCACTATTAATAGTACTTACTATAAAATTAAAATAATCAGTCTAACAGAAAAATGCATGGGAAAAGGTAGAAATGGTAAAGCTAAAAAAAAAAAATAAATTCTTGGGACATAGGCATCTCTGACTTGTGAAAAAGAACACCATGTACATCCCAAATGAGGCAAACAATTTCAAGCTGTTAACTTGTTTCCTGTGAGAAAATCTCCTCTAAATCTAATTTCTAACTGCTTGGATAGATGTTTTCCCTTGAGGGACTATTACTATAACCATGAAACAAGAAGATTTAGGACCTTTACAACAAAGAATCTGAAACAAGCCTAAAAATTGTCCATCCTGCCAGCCAAGAGGGAGCATGGGATAAGACAGCTCTTTGACTTCTGTTCCCTGCTTCCCTTCAACCTATAAGCAGGCGCCTATAGGTGGGGTATAAAAAATGTGCTGCTGAGGGCCAGGCTATTGTTGCACCAGGTAGTTCCAATCTTTGTAACCACTGCTGAATTATTCGTGCCGTAGAAAGAGAGAACAGCTGTTTATAATGAGTTAGAGAAAAAACCCAACACAATCACACCACAAAACGAAAAACCAACCAGACACATTTCCCACAGATCTTTATGAGACAAGCCACCCCATGCAAACTGGGCTGTTGCAGTCTCACAGATAAAGGAAAAGATCTACTGCTTTTTGTGAATTAGCCTAGGGAATGTTCAAATACTTTCACAGACCTTGTACTGCATCTTATTTAAGAAGTTGTCTCATATCTCAATCATGACTGCATAAACACCCCTTAGCAACTACAAGAACAAGTTTTGTGGAAAAAAAATGGTTTTAAAACCAAAGCAGAATACTTTTCTATTTTTTTTGTCCATAAACTTAGGTATTGAGAAAGGAGGAACACAGCTTGAAACTAGAGAACTATTGACCTCTCTGGGGACCACCACAGTGTTCCACAAGGCAATCTGGGAACATCTGACCCGGTCCGTTCTACAGGAAATCAATGATTTGCGCTCTATAAAAATAATTTCTGTGCTTAGTTCCTTTATTTTTAATTAATTTTGATGAAAGCTGATATCAGCTTTCTTTACCATTTAATGTCTTGAACCAATGCTAGAGCTTGCCCTCACAGTAAGAACTTCAGCTGAAAAATTAATTTCCCATTAAGCACTTTTTCTGCACGGTGAAGATTATGAAGTTCTCTTATGGAGTTTATGCACCAAAAATAAAGCTAAAAATTGGTGAATCATGAAAAAAACTAATCATGTTATCTCATTTCATTCAGAAAATTAAAGAGAAACTGTGGTGAAAATAGATGTATAGGGTACCTGAATTCCACAGAAGATCTTGAATCCAATACTTTTTTCTTCCCTATATCATCTGATATAGGTTAAGCTGTGGTCACATAATTTTAAAAAGATTTTGAGATGGTGACAGATGAAGAGATATAGCTACAGCTCTCTTCCTTTATAAGGGTATTTTAAAACTGCATTCTCTCAAGGACCAGATAAAACTGGAAAGCAGAAGCAAGATGGAAAACTGAGAGATTAAATTGCTTGATTTACAGAATAGGTAAGAAAACAATGTTATTGCCTTTCTGATAAAACCTTTCAGATTTTCCTTTTCAGAGTCTACAAAGTCTTTAACTACTCCTATGTCATATCACCACCAATAATACCAAGAACTTCAAAAGGAAACTCAGTGCTAAACATTTTCTACTTGGTAAAAAAATTACTTCACTCAATAGACATAAAGAGTAAGATGAGCAGAAAGATATCATTTCCCCCAAACTGATATATAGTGCTCAAAGACTAGGAAATCTGTGTTACATGGAACAACTCTCTCTATGACTGGGTAATCCTTTATTTCAGTAAGCTAAACTTTACTAATACATGCAAAAAAAAAAAATCAGTCATATTTCTTGGGTTTTAAAATGAAAATTATGTTTGCATCTTTCAAGCAAATGCAATTGAGACAATGGTTTCTCCTAATACTGAGAGAAACAACAGGGCTTGAATAAATTCAGGGTTGTAGCTTTCCTTACTTAAGCTATTTGAGTTACATTATTCCTGTGCTGTGTGGTTGCCTACCACTAGCTTGAATTTAGGATTGAAAATTCTTGGTAGAATATACCATTTCAGACAGACAGATTCGGTGAGAAATGAGGGCAGAAAATGCATTCTAAAAAAAAATGTGGTTTTTTTTTCTTTTTTCCTTATGTCCCCTTTTCCTAATCCCCTCTGAAGAAGGCTCAGAGCACTAAGAAGTTCCATGATAAATGAGTGACATTTCTACTATTTTATAACTGGCTATGCAGTTGTAGGTCTTCATCATAAATATGTACTGCATCTTCAGCTAGATGAATCCAGTTGAAAAAGGAAGCAAGATTTACACAAAAAAGTGAAAAAGGCCACAACCAACAAAAACTCTACCAAATACTGTAGTAACAGCAAAATACCCTAGGAAACGCTTTTAAGTATGACTATTTTTATGTAATTTTTGAGGGAAACGTTATTGTAAGATAATTGTGATAATTCTCATAGCTACTTAAAATAGAATAATGTAATATATGCTTCTCCTTTAAAGGCAGCTCACAAGCTCAGTGCATGATCTCTGCACACTCCTACCTGACCACTGGTCCTGAACTTGAAGAATAAAACCTGCACATACACCTGGAGGAAGATGCACTACAACAAAACAAACAGGGACATAGTGCTAGTATCTCTTAATACAGTAAAACGCAGTTCCTAAAAGGCTTTATTTGCAACATGTATCCTGTCCGCACATATCCTACAGTAGTCTACGCTAATAAAATTACAGGCTAGTTTTCCATAGAGTGCTTGCTTCATACAGGCAGATGGTACATGCAAAAAAAAAACCAAACCCAAACACAAAAAAATCAAAAAACAAAACAAAAAAAAAAAAGGGATAGAATTAAGTTTCATGGATAATCTAAAAATTGAGAACAGGACATCATAATTTTTTTTCCCTACAAAATAAAAATATTTTTGGGAAAAGAGTGCTAAACACTTTTTCCAGGCAGTAGTCTCTTCAGCTGTTTTTCCTGCGTGTTTTGGATTCAACTTTTTCCTTTGTCATAGCAGCAATAAGAAGGTTAAAAATATGCATGAACATAAATGGATATGCAAGAGCACATGGACTATAATAAAAGAGTGAGAACTTACGGTCTTGCTGATGTAATTTGTGCTGATATTCATACACTGAAGTCCTTCACTATTGCAGCAACCTCCACATCTGTAGATGGATACACATGGGGGTTTAAAGAAGGTGTTTGTAGTTGCTCCAAACTCTTTTCCCACATCCACACACACTTCACGTGGCATGCACTGAGTTTTTCTCCATTCAGTATCAATACCTGCCAAGTTATAGGGAATTTCATGTGTTATAAAGTAACTGTTTTAAAACAAAACTCTCCTGCAGTAATTTAGGATTCTTTTTAAACTTCAAAATCAGAATAAGCAGTGCTATAGTCACAGCCCTAGTCAGTGAAATATACATTCCTCTGTGTTAACTTCTAGCTGATTTTTCTTCTTCATAAGGACCTGACATACTGTCATGAAGCAGAAGTCACAGTGGAGTTAAAAGGGAACCTAGCAAGGTGGGGGAAACCTTAAAGCAGAATAATAGAATGACTTGGGTTGGAAAGAAATCTTTAAAGGTCACCTGTCACCTAGTCCAACCCCCTTGTATAAGCAGGAACGTCTTCAACCAGATCAGATTGCTCAGAGCCCCATCCAAACTTGAATGACCTGTAATGTTTCCTGGGATGGGGCATCTAGCACCTCTCTGGATAATCCATTCCAGTGTTTCACCACCCATATCGTAAGAAATTTCTTCCTTAAATCTAGTCTTAATCTACTTTCTTTTAGTTTAAAATGATTATCATTGTCCTATTGCAACAGGCCCTGCTAAAACATCTCTCCACATCTTTCTTACAGACCCCTGTAAGGCTCTGAAAGGCTGCTACAAGGACTCCCTGGAGTCTTCTCAGGCTGAACAGCCCCAGCTCTCTCAGTGTGTCTTCACAGGAGACATGCTCCAGCCCTCTGAACATCTTCACAGCCCTCTGCTGGACCTACTCCAAGAGGTCCACATCCTTCTTACGCTGGGGACCCTCGAGCTGGACACAGCACTGCTGATGGGGTCTCACCAGAGCAGTGTGGAGGGGCAGAAACACCTCCCTCGAACTGCTGGCCAGCAGCTAAAGCTGTACATGCCCTTTCTCCTTTGCCTGGGGTAAGTCTCATCTTGAGTAAAGACTAAAGAAGTACTGCACATCTCTGAAAAGTAATTTTAACCAGCTCCACACAGTACTTCACTTGGACACTATATATTAGAAATGTTAAATTTTAAACACTTAATGGGAAATTAATTTAAATACATGTTTAGTATGTTAACTACATGGGCATAATTTAAAGCAAAACCTTACTATTTGGCAATTACATACAACATGTATGTTGTGGGTATAATATAATATGATCTGAATATAATAAAATAATATATATAATATATATA